>VDFB02154279.1:31287-55506 GCA_007258455.2 Sequoia sempervirens | reverse complement strand
AATTAGGTGATAGGAGATGTAAAATGAGGAGAAAACCCCTTATTTATACTTGATTTTCCTAATTTTCTCAAAAATAACACATTGCAGGCTGACCTCAAGGGTAAGAGAATAAAACCCCGCCAAGAAATTAAAATTATTTTGATTTTTGTGCCTAGTGGGACTAAGTTGTCATAGGTTGCGAATTGGTCCCATTAGGGCAATTTCATTGGGTTTAGGAGTTTAAAGTGCATCAAATGATGTCTAACAGGAATATCCTCAAAAATACACTTAAGAATGGTTGGAAAGTGCATTAAGGGGACATTTAAACAAAAGAAAGGGTTGAATAAGTGATGACAAGTCTAGAAAAGTGTGAGAGTTTGTTGCAAAACTTTAAAATAAGACTTGGTAAGTAATAAAAATGGGTTATTTAAGTGAATTATAATGAAAGGGTCCTAGAAAATTGTGAAAGTGGGTAACAACACTTCACAACACCTTTACAAGACATCTTAGAGGTCTTAATGATTCACAAGGGTCGAAGAACTAATGTGAATTTGTTGACCACATTACAACATTAAATCTAGGAAAAATCAAGCCAATGTCCACTAGGAGGGCTAAACATGAGAAAAAGGAGAAGGGTTACTTTTTTCATGTCCACAGTTAGCCCCCACTTTAGTGAGAGGATGAACCTACTTCAAAATCACACTAAAGTAGCCAATCATGCAACCAAGAGGGGTTTGAATGCATTAATTCTTGGTAAGATGAGATAACAATAATCAAGAGGGATGATCAAGCCCCCAGGATCATGATCCCATGGAAAATAAAACATAAACGCAAAGGAACACACATGATGATGAGAAAGATTGAAAGAAAGCTTCAATCATTTTTCCAACCCATTGTGGATTAGATCTAGGCTGTTTGTTTGAAATAAGAAATGAGTACTCACTCTGGGGCAATGGAACTCATGTATATCTTGCAGGTGAGAAAGCCCAAGTATACTCACTCTAGGGCCACAGAACTTTTGGTTTTCCAGAAGCTTTGAAATCCACAACATACTCACTCTGAGGCCACGAAACTTCTAGTTGTCTACGGTGTGAGAAGGCCCAAAAGGTGAAAAACATACACTCAGTTGGTATGCACTCACACAAGCAAGTGGTTATGGGGAAAAGTCATGCCTCGAAATTGGCTTTCCCGCTCAACCATATCAAAGTTATACCTCCTGATAACTTTAATAAGGCGCCGCAAAGGACAATGTCATTTCATGCTTCATAACACAAGAAAAGCTTTGTATGCTTAGAAATCATGAGCAAATGCAATGGCACCACAAGAATGCAAGATATGTTATGCAAGGTGGCCATGTAAATGTGAAATGCAACATGCAAAAGAATATTCAAATGACTCTTTCCTAGTTTATGCGAGGTCTTTAACTTAGGGAAAATTGTGTCTAATGTCTCCAAGAGAGGACCATTCAAAGGATAAAAAATTCTCAACTTTAGGATGCAGCGCGTTACATCAGGCCACCAAGAGGAATGTAATATGCTAAGATAGATCACACTCATGAAATACATCGCACCCAATGTCATCCACAAAGTGACAAACGCATCGTATAAAGTAACAAGGCTGCACTAAGAACTAAGAAAAAGGAAAAATGAAAATGAATTATGCCAATGTATGCCCCCACTTTAAAGGAATTGCTACACACCATTCTATGAGCAATTACTTTAAAGTAGCAAATGAAAAATGAAAAAAGAAACAAGACATGAGAGCCAACTTGGAAAGCCTCTATCCCAAGTCATATGTTTTCGAGTAAGGCTACATCATGTGCAAAGGAAAAGGAACAAAAGAAAGAGGGGTTTCCCAAAAAAAGGAACACACTAAACATATAAGGGATCTATGGATTTGGGGTCAGTATGTTAATTGTTGCAATGTTTTTATTAAAGAGCTTGGAACTGTCATCATTCCCCAAAGACAAAAAGAGAGTGAAAACAAAAGGAAAATAAGATCTGTTTTGGGTCAACATGGAAGAGACATTGCGGTCTCAATGCTTTGCATCATCCCCAAAAGGAAAAACAAAAAAAAAAATCGAAAAAGAAAGTAAAAGGACCAATTGGGTCAACATGGAAGAGACATAGGTCATCTCTACACTTTGCATCATCCCCAAAAATAAAATCACAAAAAAAAAGCAAAAAAGAAAGTAAAAGGACCGATTGGGTCAACATGAAAGAGACATAGGTCATCTCTACACTTTGCATCATCCCCCCAAAGAGAAAGCACAAACAAAGAGAAGGCAAAAAATAAATTAATACTGAAATATAGAAGAATGAAGGTTACAAAATGAAAGATGTGAGCTTAGAGGGGGGAAAATCAGGTATCACATTATGGGGGAACTCTAAATCACAGCACATATAAAAAGAAAAGAAAAAGAAAATACTACTAATGAAAGGAATTGAGTCTGTACATAAATTGAGTCCTTACCTCCCCAATCTCAATTAGGTATATGGCGAAAAGGAGGTAAAATAAATATAGCTAGGGACAAAGAACTAATCTGCATTACTAGGACAAGGCTAGCAACTTCTTTCCCCCACTTAGGTAGGAAAGAATGAGCCGAGATAGGTGATGGGAAAGGGTCATGTAATAGTGATAATATAATATTCTACAACTATTACATGACGAGGGGATTTGGGTAAATTCTTAAGGATCTGTTGGATAGAAATTATTGCCATCAAAGTGATACTTTCTCAGTATTTCCTTCAATTTGTGACACTCATTGCTTCAATATCCTAGAACATGATGATATGCACAAGGGTGATCCCACAATAGTGGTTTACAATTTTTGGCCAAACTAGACATTGGAATTATTATTTTTAACTAAATCTTCACATTCAGGCACCTATAGCGGCTAAACTCTGAGAAATTTGAAGATGATGCAAACTAGAGTCTCGTCACATTTTGTTTGTAGATTCTAAAAATATTTTTTTCAAAATTTTGGGAATCAAATTGCACTTCTTTTTCCATCTCCCATGAAAATTGGTTTTTTTCAGAAAACAACATTTTTAAAAAGTGACACAAATAGTATAACACATAACTTTTTTTCCATGAAGGATAAAATTCTAATTCTTTCGAATTTAGTTTTTTAACTCCAATATCTAGTGCTTCCACTTCGTTAGATAGTTTTTATTGAATATTTTTTCTTTAATCAAGTTTCGAAGTCAAACCAATTAAAATTTAGACATAGCACGACTGTATAATGCATAGATTTTTTTGTATATATCAAAATTCAATTTTATATTTTTTGGATCAAGGTCTTCAATATCTAGTGCACTCATATTTTTAATTTTTTTTTGATAATATGCTATTTTTCCACATGTGTAGAACAAACACCTATGTTTAATAAAACTAAAAAAACAAATACATAAAACCAAAACATATTAAAATTATATTTGTTGGTGAGCTTGTTTCGAGGACTACCTGATTCCAGTTGGGTTTGTGAAGATTCCTCCATTTTCATCCTCAACTCGAGCTCTGAAGTGCCAAAATTTAGGTTTTTTTTTTGTGTCTCAGGGGGGGATGAGGGATAAGGGGGGTTCGTACAAACCCCTAGGGGTTTGAACGGGTTTCTCGAACCTGGGTTTTCTCAAACCCTGGTTCGACCAAACCCCTTTAAAGGGGTTCACTTGAGCCCCTTTCCAATGCATTTTTTTGTGGCCAAATTCATAGGGGTTCACTCAAACCCTGGTTCGTACGAACCCCCAAAATCACATTTTTTTCCTTGGGGTCATTTTTTTTGAGTTTTCCTTCCTGACTTGAATTGTAAACCACTATTGTGGCTTCACCCACAATGTGGAACATTAGAATCTTTAGGATAGATTACCAACCTATTCATAGGTGGTTTAATAGAATGAGCTCTTTTTTCAAAAGGATTTGCAATTTCCTTTCACATTCAGGTGGGGGATGGAGAGGAAATTTTAGTTTTTTCAACTTGTAAGGTCGCTTGCATTTACTAGATTCACCCTTTCCATGGATTGGAGGAAGAGGACCCATGGGGATCCTATCATCCTTGTCATTGGTATCATGTAAGGATTGTTCATGAGGAAGGAGGACATTCAAATTAGGGGGGAGGGGGGAATCAAAGATCATCATGCCATCATCACAAAGTCTTCAATATTCTATAGGAGGCTTGTTGTCATGAGGAGGGTCTTAATAGCCTAACCCTATTGTTTTCTCATTTGTTGGTCTTTATTCTAAAATTTTATGAATGCCATGTTCAGTTGTTGTGTCACATCCTTGTTTTCTTAAGATGATAAAACTGTTTCCATAAGTTTCTTCAATGTTGGTTGGTGTGTTGGTAACTTTGTTATCATAGAATGGTTGAGGAGTTGCTTGGTTAGAGGAACTAGGTCCACCTATTGGAGGGAACTTAGTTCCTTCATTTGTTTCAGGATGTAAGTATCCAAATGTATCGAGAGGTGAGACGGTAGGAAGATCTTGTTGTTTAATGGATGGATAAAAGGATGCATTGGCTTCAAAGTTGTCAAGGAATTCATTTAATAACTTATTCATGTTATCATCATCTTCTCCAATGATGTCAACAACATGAGGACATTCATGAGGAATTGAAGGAGCGTGAAGAAGCTCAAGGTCATTAGGATCAATTCCAAAGGCATAATTTGACATGTCGACTAAAGATATTAGTGACATCCAAAACTTATTAAAGCAAAAAGCCATGATGAAAGCAAACTAAATGTAATAAACAACAAATATGGAAAGTATGATAGAAGACAAGAACCAAAAATAGAAATGCAGAATATGAATAGAAAATTGCAGAAATTACAGTGTAAAATGTGCATGACTAAGTCGCCTAGTGTGGTGAATTAGTCCTAGTGATGATTTTTTGCGGTTTTTCCAAAAAATTGAATGCAATTTTATGTCTTTCAAATGCACAAATGTAGCTATAGTATGAAAACCCAGAATTTTTGATGTTTTTAATGAAATGTGATGCAAAAATGCAAGCTATGTGAGCTTTTCACTAATGCAATTATTAAAACCTTGGGATACAATTTAAACAATGTAATATCTAATGCAATGATAATGTAAATGAAACCTAGGAGGCTCTTGAAATTAGAAAGAATCTTCAAAATTTGGGTTCACCAAAATGTAAACAATGATTTTGGATTACCCAAGGTTACCTCTAACTCTTAAGTTTTTCACCTAAAAGGAGAGGAATTGGGGCCAAAATGCAAATTTCTACACTCAAGATTAATGTAAAGGAGGTGCAATGTGCCTAAATATGATATACTAATCAATAAAATGAAAGAAAGATGGTTTATTGATGTTAAACCTAAGAAATGCAAAGTGTTGGAAAACACACTATGATATGAAAAAACACCTAAAAATGCAAGTAAATGATAAAATAACTTAATAGAACTGGAGAGGTGCACCTGGAATCTAAAATATAATGTGGAGATGTTCTAGAATCCTACAGAATTTTCTAGAAATGTTTACTGGGACAATTACGCCAAGTTGGGTGACTTAGTCTAGTTTCGGGGAAAATATATTGGAACAACAATCTACCAAATGGGCATCCAAAAATGCAGAAACCACTTTTCAGGCCTGGTAATGGGACTAAATTTCCATATATGGAAACTTAGTCTACCTGTATATTTTAGTAATTTTGGGACAAGTTCCTATAGCTTCAAATCTACACTTGCTTTTCTGACAGGTGTCCAATCTTGATTCTGCAAAAAATGGGTTAAAAAGAGTCTTCAAGCCTCAACTAGGGTTAAATGTTGAATTTGATGGATTGTTGACCACTTTTTGATACCAAACTCTTTGATAAATCTGCATACAAATTCTGTAAACACACATGCAAAGAGGGGAAAAATGGTTAAGGGTTAGAGTATAGGGGTTTGCCTCGGTCAAACCCCACTTTGGTAATAAAAACCTAGATAATCAAATGAAATAAGAAGAGAATGATAAATAGAAATCATGCAATGTCATAGACTTACCAAACCCTTGATTATGCTTAGAGTGCTTGAATGCTTGAATGCTTGCTAATTGTTTGAATGATTGGATGAATGAATGATTGAATGAATTAGGTAAATGAGGAGAAAAACCCTTATTTATACAAGTTGATTTTCCTAATTTTCCTAAAAATAACACATCACAGGCTAACCTCAAGGGTAAGAAAATAAAATTCTGCCAAGAAATTAAAATTATTTTAATTTTTATGCCTAGTGGGACTTGTGGATGTGAAAATCTGCATTTTGGTTAAAATCCTACCACACAAAGCATGATTAGCATTTTAAAACAAAGCCAATAATCAACATCCCTATGAAATGAATCAACATGCTTCATGATGCAATCAAAACAACAAAGGATTAGATAAATTAGTTGAAAGCATACAATAAAACATGAAGTAAATCATCTCATATTGGATTGGTGCTTCTATGGAAAGAAGCCCTTTCCCAATCCTTGCTAAGATAAGCTAAATGATTAAATGACAATGATGATGATGGAGTAAGATGGGAAAATTCAGCTCTCAAATGAGGAGAGTGACTTTACATAGGATTTGTGGATAGATTTGATGAAGAATCAGCCCTCTATTTAAAGATTTTCAAATTGGAAGAGAGCTCAAAATAGAGCAATGTGGGATAATGATTTGGCCAATGAGATGAGGCCACTTGTCAACTTGTCATAGGTTGAGGAATGTGCAAATTTTGGCCAATGTGCCCAAGAGAGCGAGATTCAAATTTGAATTTGAGAGATAAATGTTGAGTTTGACTTTGGCAAGGGACATGTAAGACCTATTAAATGCCTTGTTGGATGTACATTTCAACTTGCTTTTGAATTCAAATTTGAGGGAATATTCCTCAAAGATGTCAAGTTGATGGAAAATGCTGATTTTATAAATGAATTAAAATGATTTATTGGTGCAAGTGGGAAAAGCTAGAGGATGTGATGGGTGGTTAGTTTAGGTTAATCAGGATTAGCTTAGCTTAATGATGATTAGATGCTTTGACCCATTTGAGTTGAATATTTTGATTTATTTAAATCAAAAAGGGATGAAAGGTGATTTCAGACTTAATTAAATAAAGGATTGATTTATTTAATCAAGGAGGGTGATGTTAGGATCAAGTTGACTTATTTAATTTAAACTGATGACTTTAGGAGATTGATAAATAAACTTGATTTATTTTCCGAATGGATGAATATGACCTAATCGAATGCATTATTCCAATTTCACGTGTCTACATTTTTTCCCTCTTTGAGGCAATGTACTTGTTGTGTTGGTTCAAAGAATAATCTTACCGTGATCAAATTTTTAAAAAAATTCTAATTTTTCGAATGCCCCAGCAGAAAGTACACTGGTACATTAACCCCTCCAGAGATCGAGCAAAAATATTTGATTTGAGGGTTGATCTCGTGATAAAGAGGTTCAAGATACACATATGGATGGTTAAGATGATGATGCAAATGAGATGGTTTTAAGATGCTTAGAATAGAAAATCTATATTATCTTAAACAACTTAAATGCTGATATGATGTGAGATGGATGAAATGGATGATATGATATGCTGTGATTATGTAAATGTATGATTTTATGAGATGCTTAGACTAACAGATCTATATTATGATGATGATTATGTATGTGAAATGATCGGTGTTTCCTATTATGATATGACTGATATGTGGCATGCTGACAGTTTGTGGATGCAGGATGGATGCAGGATGGATGATGATTAACTATTCATGACGCGATGTTTGTGCGGAAAAGAAGAAATTAGATGATGACAAGAGGTTACAACAAGCCAACTTTATGAAAGATGATGATGAGAAATGATGATGATAGATGGATGATTTTCTTATCAAGGATTGGGATTTTAAAAGGGCTACTTACCTTATTATTATGCCTTGCATAACCACCCCATTTTGTTCTAGAACAAAATAGGTCCCCCCTTTTGTCTGTTGTCTTCTTTCCTTTTTTGGTTGTTTGTTTTGGTCTTTGGAATTCTTTTGTTTTTCTCCTAATTTTGACTTTTGATCTATCTAATTTAATTTTGGTTCTATCTTAGCTTGAGTTGGTTTTCTTCTTGCTAAAAATTTAACGAAATAACCATAAGCAACATGATACTTTATTATATTATACTTTATATCCATTGAGGACTAATGGAAGCTTTTGTTTTGCAGGATCAAAACACACACATGATGATATTTCTTTGGGGAGCTCAGTTGGAAAGCATTCCTTAATCCAGTTGGTCATGAAAAATTAGCTAAGGCAAAAGTCAACAAGACTTTCCCAACCTCTTGCCAACTGGTGACTTGGCTCTGTCTACTAAGGATCCAAAGGAGGTGTTAGAACTACATAATTTTGATGATATTACATATTGTCCATACTTACAAAGTTTCTAGAAAAGTCCCACCATGAGCATATTTTCCCCATATCTAGCCTTGTTGCACTATAGATTCCATCAAGTCTCTATACTCCACATAACAGTTCATATCGCCATGAGATCATCAAAGTCTCCCTGACTTATAATGCATTTTGCTATGTGTCTCTGTTACCTGTTGGCAAGACCTCAGGGATGTCACAGTGATAGGAGTTCACATGCAGTTGCCTATCGGAAACACATCAATCATCGTCCCGGCGACTAGGAGTTTCCCATCCGCATGAGGGGTTTCCTTCAAAGAAAGGTCTTGGCGAGATCTTCATGTCTCACCGACAGGCGACAGAGAGAATATATATTGGAAAGAGATTTTGACTTCAGGGTGAAGTCTTAGCGACTTCTTTATGTCCTACCGACTACCAAGGGCCGGGCTAAGACTTCGGCAAGAGTTATGTCTTTGGTGGAGGGTCTCCTCAAGTGTCTTATGTCTCACCAACCGCCGATAAAAGGCGTGCCCTTCGGCGAAATACTTTCCTTTGGAGGGAGGTCTCGGTGAATACATTTGGTCACGTCGACAAGGCACAAAGGGGGGCATATCGGTATGACCACAAGGAAGGTCTCGGCGATAACAGAGTTCGGAAAAGGAAGCCTCAGACGGTGTAAAGTCTCACCGACCAAAGGAAGTCTCAGCAACACGAAGGAAGTTTGCAGGGAGACAAGTGAGCTTGGCAAGATGTCTCACTGATGGGGTGAACTCTTGCTGAAGTAAGGCGGTAGTGGTGAAATAGGAGGGCTCGGTGAGAAGAAAGGGGTTCAAGGTAAGGTCTCCCTGACCACCAAATGTCTTACCAACAGGATTTGTTTTGGTGAGAAGAAACATGTGCGCCGAGAGGTATAGCCTTCAGTGAAAGGTCTTGCCGAAGGGGAAAGATTTCACTGAAACAAAAGAGCTCAGAGAGAACAAGAATAAATTGGTGATACTCTAAGCGAATGAAGTTCCTTCACTATGATGTCTTACCAATGTGGGAAAGTCTTGCCAATCAAACTAGCCCTCCTTGAATTCAAAAAATTTCTTGGTGACACAACATACTATCGACATAATCTCTTGCTGATTCAACAGGGTCTAGCCGAAATGAAACAAAGTCACCGGAGGATCTAGGGCTCGGTGTAATCTCTCACCGACTCGTGATGGTCACGCCGAAGTTAAAGGATAGAGCTCATGGAAATAGAAGGGACTCGAGGAGACTCTGAACGAATGGAATGGGTTCGGTAAGATGTCTTGCCAACTCGATGATGTCTCGGTGACATGGAGAGGATATCGCTGTAAGTCTGCCCAAAAGAAATGTAGCTCAGAAAAAGGGTCATGCCTTCGCCATAAGGTCTTGGCGAAGAAAGGAAGTCATACCGAAAGGAAATAGGCTCGGGGAGAGTAAAGAGGTTCACTATAAGATCTCCCCCAAAACCATGAGGTCTCCCCGACATAAAGAAATGTGCTCATCGAGAGAAGAAGAACTTCGCCATGTGGTCTCAGCAAAAGGATGTGGTCTTGCCAATAGGTTTTTGCGAGCTTGATATGACTTCTACAACTCATTGAAAGGTTTCATCGACTGGTCCGCGCTATGTCGATAATTGTTATGAGCCAAAATTGCATCAGGGAGACATGATATGTGTCTCACTGACAGGTGATTTAAGGTAGACCGCTCTTGACTGCCCCAAAATCTGGCATGGCATGTGATCGTCCAATCAAAGGGAGCTAAGGTTGGCCATTGACTGATTGACTACCACCCTGAAGGAGACATGCAGAATGTAAACCAGATGGACTCCTTTTGAGAATAAATGACGATGGACCAGCTCAGGTGATAATGCGAAGGTCTAAAGAGGCCCAATGGTGCTTCCATAGGACGGTCAGCATACAGAGAAGTCCAGAACAGAAAGGAAGCCAAAGGGAAGAAGAAACTATGACTCATAGGGACAACTGTAGTGACTACTAGCAAAGAGGTAGATCAGTATTGATGGAGATATTCTGAGCATTCAAGGCAACTCCAACAGAGTTTTAAGGTGGACATGAAGACAAAAGAGTTAATGTTGCAGCTGTCAAAAACATCTTAAATGGCTTCTCCTGAGGATAGAAATCCTTCATCAACATGGACAACAGGGCTTCACATTGAATGGAGCTTTGACCCTCAAAAATATCTGAGAGCCAACTCTTCTGAAGCAGATATTTTGTAAGACCCTAAAATAGTAGATGGAACTTTCTTTTGGGTACATTCTATATATATGCCATTCTGGCCTCTTTGTAAAGGTTAGAACTTTTAAGAGAACTTCTTAGTCAGTTAACAGAAGGAGATAGAGTTGCATCTTGATTCTTAGTAATGAGAGCTTCTTTCGGCTTCTGATCTAGTAGTAAAGTTCAGTATTAGCTGTAATGTATTTTTCAAGTTCTCTTAGTGTAGTTGGAAACAATCTGGAATCGCAGATTCTCTATACACTGGTGATTGTGCCAGCCTTGTAAATATTGCTTATTTGTTTCACTAACAGTAGAAGCAATCAAAGTTTAATCTACTTCATATTGTGTTCCTGAATGATATTTGTCTTAAGTTGATCATTTGATTTATGGAGTCTTCAAGGAGTGAAATGTTATTTTGTGTTTTATTTAAATGGTAACTTAGAATCTGTTATTTGAATTAGCACTGTGAATGAAAGAGGTTGTGTGTCAATCACAAGTTTACTTTATTCTGCAATTTTAGTTAACAAATTCCTTGAAGCTAACAAATCTGGTTAAAATTGGATGAATTATTGTTCTTGTTCTATCCTAAGCCCTGACCTATCTTTTGTTGTTTCTTAAAAAACCCTAGTTAAATTAGGTTTTATTTCATGCTTGATCTTAGAACAATCTAGAAGCCCACCACCAGTAGGCCCCTTGAATATTACTGTCATATTGACCAACTAAGTAACATCAGCATAGTTGAGAACTAACTACATAGACCTTGGGGGCTAAGATATCCATGTGATCATCTTTCTCTTTCAGGAGAAACAGAGTAGCAATATTTTGTTTGCATGTTGCTATGCCAAAAGGACCATCAACACTTATGTTTGATAACACACGTAGGTACGATGCATCAAGGTATAAAGAACCAGGATGACGTTGCACCTAGTGAGATGGAATTTGACTTGACAAACAAATAGGAGTATTCTTGTTCACACTTGACATACGAAAACCTTGCTAGGACGTACCTAACAAAGCAAGTATTTGCCAAGTTATATTACAAGAACTTCCAACAAGCACAAGAGACAAAAGATAATGATTGTTTCCCCATTCCTTTCTCTCTAAATCGCTTTGATTAGACATCATCGAGAGGTCATTGGAATGAGCACAATAAGATAAATCAAAAGATAAGATTAAATACACAAATAAGACAATGTTCTTCATACCTTTAGCCAAAGGGATGTGTTTTGATAGGATAAGAATCCAAAGTGATATCCAAAATGATGCCCATTGTCGGAATGATATATCCTAGGACACGCATTGAATAGGATGATGATGGGTTGATAAGTTGATTGATAGGCTATTGATATAAAGTTGATTGACATGTTTGAAAATGATCAAGAGTTTCATTTTTTGTTTAAAGGTTTGTTGTTTGCCTTTGATTTTATGACTGAAGCTTTCTTTTTCGGATTGTTGTGATTGTTTTTGTTTGTGTTGTCAAAGGATGAAGGTGACGATTAGTTTATTATGGATGATTGATTATCACAAGTGAAAGCAAGATGGGGATGGATGGATTTTTTCAAATATTTGGATGTTTTTGAAATTTTTTGAGGCTTTTTTTGGGTTTTTTGGATTTTTCAAATGTTTTTATTTTTTATTTTTTTGAATTTTCTGAGGTTTTTTGAGATTTTATGAATGTTTTTGGATTTTGTGTTTTTTGAACGTTTTTGGATTTTGTGTATGATTTTGACGATTTGGATATGGATGTGTGTGACGATATCAGTGCTCTGTTTGGGATTTTGTTGAAGAGAAAGCTAAGGTTGACTGATCAAATCGATGGATTGATGATGATAACATTGTTGAGGATACACAACAATGCAAGGATTTGATTGATTAGGATTGATGACGATAACATTGTTGAGGATGCACAACAATGCAAGGATTGATGAAGATAACATTGTTGAGGATGCACAACAATGCAATGATTGATTGATTAGGATTGATGATGAAAACATTGTTGAGGATGCACAACAATGCAAGGATTGATTGATTAAGATTGATGATGATAACATTGTTGAGGATGCACAACAATGTAAGGATAGTGTTAAGCAACACAAGGATATGTTGAGATGATGATTTTTTGATTGGATTTGATTGATGATGATTGATTGAAGCTTCATTTGGAACAAAATTTGTTCGAATGATTTGATGTGATTTTTGAAGTGTAACTTAGATGAAACTGATAGTGATTACTTGGCTTGATGTTCGATTGAAGATAAAACCTGATAAGGAACATTTTCTTGTCAAAATATGCCATGGGCTAGTGATTTGGATTTTGGCTTACAAATGCTTTGACCAATTTGATTTTATGTTTTCCATTGTTTGGATCACCACATAAGTTGGAGGATATAGATCAAGATTTTATTCCCAAAGCAAGATGTAAATATCTGCCCCTAGTGTCTAGCAATGTACAGAATGCGATGGATGGATCCTTGGATAAGTGTATGGATGGATAGATATGGAAAGCATGTAAAGGATGGCAAGGATTATCTTGTGATAAGATAAGGTGTTTGGATAAATATTGCTCATTTGGATAATGCTTCATGGCTCAGATAACACTGGGTAGGATAGGATCAATGAAAATGACCCAAGTCAGCATGTTTACCATAAGCAAGCATAAAATGTGCCCCAAACTTTCATCAAGATAAAGATAACTTGGATGATGGATTCAGATGGATGAAAATGGATTGGATAAATGGTTCATGGATGAAATGGATTTATTATGGATAAGATGGATGGAATGATAGATTTGTTACGGATGGGATGAGATGCTTTTACCTGAAGTGGTGCACGTAGATGCTCAATTCTACACATGACGCCTATTTTCCAGGTTTTCATCATGGTGCCTGTCCAAAGCACCACCCATGCGGTTTTCACTAGAGGATGATTTTTTTCTTTACTATTTTCAATCCTTTTTCTAATTTTTTTATGGATTTTCATATTTTTTTATATTTTGGTTTTTATGAAAGATTTTAAGCTCATGTCGAACCATAAGGTTTTGTTGACGTAGATGCTTTTGTCATAATGTTCCATTGATATCCTGCTTGAAGAAGTTCTTTGCTAAGATACGTGCACTTCAATACAACTTTTTAGATTCCTGATGTGCTTCATCAATACTGGAGTTAACTTTGTCTTTGTGTGCACATCGTGATAAAGTGCCTTCAAAATCCTTATGTTGAAGCCCGTCGTTGCCAATACATGGTCAATTTGAGAATTGGATATCATGTGCAGAGGTGTGGATTTAGTGTGTTTAGGGATAAAAGATGGATTGGTTGATAGCTTGGAATCTTTGACTCTCCAAACTTGGGAAGATGAGTAATGATGGGTGGATACAAAAGTGTGCGTGAAGTTAGGACCAACTGCTTGATACACTTTGTACGTCACTTGAAAAGACTGCTTTTTCTTTTTTGGACATCTCTGATGGATACTTTTCCCTTTTTTATTTTGCCCCATAGTTTCTTTGACTGATGGAGTTTGATAGGGATGATCTTTCTTTGTATTCTTTGGTATCCATTTGTATTTGATTTTTCCATTATGCTTTCCATCTTCTCTTGATTTGATAACATTCTTTGTACTTTGATTCAAATCTTTCTTTTGATGTTGGTCCCAATTTGTGGATGGGGTGATGGGTGGATGAAGATTCGTGATGTGACTGGTTGTAGTATTGACACTCGTTTCATCATAAGGATTCTTCGTGCTCCCTACATTGATGCTTGCATTAGATAAAGTTGCCCCTAGTATAGTGGTAGTAGTACCTTCATGCTTTGATTCTGCTTGTTCTGAGATGTCTTGTTTAGTAAGCATGCTCTGATAAATGACCACTGTAGATGACATTATTTCAATTTGCCACTCTGCTAACTCTGGATTATACTATTCTATCTGGCTTGTTTCCTTGAGTGGATACTATTGGATATCTTTATTCATGATGTCCTTAGTATGAATTTGCAATATATCTGATAGTGATGTTGTCAAATCAATAACCTGATCTTTTGTGTAATAATGTCAGGAGTAAAAGAATCTTGTTCTGAATGAAGATCATCTATGTGTCCCTCCGCAGAAAGCATCTCATGGGTAGATGGAGGAGTATATGTTACATGGATATGATCATCTTGCATAGATAGGAGAGTTTCCATTAGATTATTGTAGTATCTTGAAGATACAAATTATTGATCTTGAATGATTCTGGAGTTGCTTTCATCATGCTTTGGATCAAGTTCTTGACATGAGTCAGTTTCAAAGGATGGACTGCTTACAAATGGTTCTTGGATATCTTCATTAGGCATGGAAAGTGGCTTAATATCTTATTGATCTTTGGATCATGTGTCGAGTTGAAGATTCCTTCAATATCGGCAATCATGAGGTCGAAGGATGTCAATATGTCTTGGAAAGGACCATTGCTAGACTTTGGTGAAAGACATTGATCATACTTTGGAATAAATTCTTGAGATATTCCCTCTAACTCATAAGGCAATGTAGAGACATTTTCAACATGATCATTGGTCGATGCCTCATTGGATGAGGCGAAAAAATTTTTATTGATGGATAGATCTTGATCATTGTTTTCAACAATTGCGGTGGAGGGATTTCTAATGTCTTCAACCATAGGGTCAAGTGATATTGGAATTTCTTTGATTGGATCATTGTTGGTTGGTGGAATTTGATCATGATTGAAAAGTGACTCTTGACATATGTTTATTTGATCATTGGATGAAGTAGAAACATCTCCAATGTGCTCTTTGATGGATAGATCTTGATCAATGCTTTCAGCAATTGTGGTGGGGAGATTGCCAATGCTATCATTGTCCCCAATAGTGATTATCTTTTGATCAATCAGGTCTTGGATGAGATTTTTGAGTTGAACACAATCTGATGTTTTGTGTCCCTTTATTCTATGATAATCACAAAGGTGCTTCTCATTATACCCTGGTGGTTTTATGTCTGGTTCTTGATAGTTCATGTAAACGGGGATTTTTATGAGATTTTCTTGTACTAACTGTTGTAGAACTGATTCGATTGGTCTCCCAAGTTGTGTGTAATTTCGCTTATTCCTTTGTGAGATTTGCACTTTAAATTGACATTGTGGTGATTGATTTTGGAGATGTGGTGATTGATCTTTGAGATGTGGCGATTGATCTTCGAGATGGGGTTGATCTTGATGTCCAACTCCTTGACATTGGAAATATTGTTCTTGATGTTGTTGTGGACACAACTCACTGCTTTGATGACATGGATTAACTAATGGATGGGTGTATTTATTTTGGAGTGAAGATATCTCCTGGCTCCATAATTCAATTAGTTTGGCATGTGAAGCAAGTTTCTCTAGCAAAATTTGATCTTGATTTGCATTTGATTCCCTTGATTTGGCTTTTGTTGAAGCAGATTTGGAATGTGCCCTTGTGGTGTTTGAATGGGATCATGGACAAACTGATCTTGGATAATGTTATGATTTGGGATGATATTTAAATTTGGCATTATGGGTTAAAGTTGAACTTTGTTGGGAACCTCATTTCCTTGATTTAGGTAACTTTGATTTTGCATGGTGTTACCTTGACTTGTTAACATCTTGTTTGGGCTTTGAACAATATTCATATGATTTGTGAACATATTTATTCCAAATTTTACCAAGTTTGGACTCAAAACATTCATGTTTGGTAAAGTTGTACTTAGTACATTCTTATTTGGCATGTAGGGATTTGGTGGGATGACGTTGTTCATCTGAAGGCTCATGCATTGATTGTTTGGTTGGTGGATTTGTAGGTTTGGACTTGAATTTAAATCTACCATTGGGAAAGGTGTCCCAAACTTTGATTTGGGCATACTCACATTTTTTGTACTATTAACATTTGTCAAAGGTAATGATCCCATGTATGGTTTGTATAGATGTGAGTGATGATAATCAATTGGCATTGTAAGGCTTTGATAACTTAGTTGACTTGGATTACTCATGATGTATGGATCAAGTTTATATTCCATGTTCCTCTTGTGTCTTGACCTTGTTATAAAAGTGACCTCTAAGGTGCTTAGGACCAATGATGAGATGGAGGATGAAAAGGGGTGAATGGTATGAGTGTTTGAACATTTAGGGACTTTGGATCAATGCTAGACTTAGGGTTTGATTTTGATTGGTTTGATTGGATAATGAACTTGTAAACCCTAAGATGTTGGATGTGATCTTAGGATGAACTTTTTCAAAGGATTTCTAATTCAATTAAATTTATGAGAAAGGATGCATTCCCATACACCTAACTAAACAAGGTGATTTTGATTTTGATGATTTACCCAAGTCTAGAATGATGTTTCTAAAGCCCTAAAGTTGTTTGTGGGATGAAGATGATAAATTTTTGGATGAATGAAGTGTTTGATTTTTTCCTAAATGATCCTAGGAAGGACTTGTTTATGAGACCAAGATAGTGAAGGAAATTCCTTTCTCTAAAAGTAATTCAAACCAAAAGACCAATGCTTGCTCTAAAAGATGATAAAAAGATAAACAAGCACATGTGTGGGTTCAATTTGAGTTAATCTTGGTTAATGACTTGATTTTACCACAAACACACTTCTTTCTTAGTTTTCAAACTAAATGTCTATGTCTTAATTCCTTTTCATTCCACAAGGTCTGTTAAATCAAGGTTTCAAGAGCATAGTTTCCTATTGTTGACTTTGGAATGAACAAATCGAGATATAGGTCTTAGTGTTTAGAATACTTCTAGGGATAAGAACCCCTAGGGACAAGTAGTAACATGAGGACTTTTCAAAGGTATTTTTTCCTCTCAAAGAGTTTGAAATTCTGATGATTCGTTGAATGTTGGTTTCAATGTTTTGGATACAAGCACTGTGTTTTCAAACTGACTCACAAGCAATATAACATCCTAGCTCAATTGGTACTTTTTATTGGTGGGCTTTCCTCATGCCCTTCGTATTAGAAGAGATGATTTTACATGCAACCAAGGAAAAAATATAAGGCTATGTTAAGAATGAAGCCTTAACTTCTATATTTCAACCAAGATAAAAAATGGCAAGTAACTTCTTGGAATCTAAGTTTCAATGCACCACTTCGATAAACTCGATGAATGAATTAATAGGCTACTACAAACAAGGGTTTTATTTCAGACTTTTCGTTCATGGAGATTGACCCATACGGTGAGAGTCCCCTTTCAGATCCATCTCATCGGAATCAACCGTGTGATATTGGGGTTTACTCCAATACCCACATTTATATCCTAGTTGGAAATAATCTTGGCTTTAGAGTGTTACCGATTGAGTCGGTCCCTTGGGTGAGTACTTTTTCCCAATGCAAGCCCTCTAAGATAGAAAAAAGTGAGTAAACATATTCATAGTTCAATCAACCTTTGTTTAGAAACAAAGGGAGAACACATGCAATAGGTTTACTCACACTCACAAAGTGTTTTGTTCAATTTTTAAACCCAAAATGAAGTGTGAAGGAAATATTTTATGCAACTTAATGTCATCAAAAAGAATTTTTTTTCTCAAGATCGCTGTGAAGCATGAGAGAAGTGCATACGCCTTTTTAGATGAGATTATTTTGCATAAAAGATTACAAAGCATAAAAGACGTGCATATTTGTTTTAAGTCTTTCAAAGCACTAATGACTTCGTTTTAAGCACAAAGGAAATGTGATAGTTTTCTTTGTTCAATTTTAGAACCCAAATTGAAGCTAGTAAATGTCTAACATTCTCTTTAACCCTTTGCAATGAAAAATTGAAGTGTTCTTCTTTTTAGAACCCCAAAGGAAAAATGTGAGTTGATTCAAAACAGAAAATTAAAGCACAAAATGGAATCCTTAAGAATTTAGAAATGCTTTGTTGATTTCAGTTTTAATGCCCAATTATTTTTCAACTCCAATTTTTCTTTTGTCTTTGCTTGATTCCAACGCTTGAGAAAAACCAATGTTTCTTTCTTGATGCAAAACCTTGTGAATAATATAAAGTTAACTTTTAGAAATGAGATTTATCTCAAGGAATGAGTTGAACTATTTACATTAGAAAATCACAATACAATTCCTTAAATAAAGATATATTTGAATTCCAATCATGTGCAAGATGTAGAATTAAAACATAATTCACTCTTTAAGTATGTTGTCCTTTCTTTGCTAGTGTATGCAGGCTGCTATATGAAAAAGTCTTTTCTCTACTTGCACAATATATCAAATTTTGAATAAAAGAAATTTCAAGATTTTATAATTTGTGCATTCCAAATGATGCAAGAAAATAGATTCATACACCAACCCCTTAGAAAATCAAACTAATGATGGAAAGTTAGATGTGATCTAGTGAATTTATCATAGATATTTCTTCCCATCAAGTGTGCATTTGTCACTCTATATTTCCTTAATATTCAATGGTGATAAGAGAAATAATATATATACATATATATATATACATATATATATATATAACATATATATATATACATATATATATATATATATATATATATATATATATATATATATATATATATATATATATATATATATATATATATATATATATATATATATATATATATATATATATATATATATATATAAAGACTCTACTTATCACCCATCACTTGTAAGCAACAATGCTCAACAATCTTTCACTAAACATATGATAATAATTATATATGTTCATGTTCTTGTCATGCATGCTAATAAGTACACTACCTATTGAGGCTTCATTAATGAAACCAAATAGTTAGTAACTCCCTTTCTTAAATAATTAAGAGCAAAAATGCATGAATAATTTTGCAGTCACCCTTTTCACACCTCTCTGCCATAAATCTGTCATGACCGCGGGTATGAGGCTTGCGTTCTTAGCAATCTATTCACTAAAAATACCACCAAATGGCCCTTAACTTGTAAGCTTCAACATGGGACTTTATGATTTCACTCTCAATAAGATGGAAACCACCAACAAAAGAAGGCACAGTCGTACAAAAGAAAATCCCATAAATGAACCGGCCTACACATTTAAGAGTGTGATTTGACAACAACCAGCCTATAGTAACTAGGAGCCAATGAGATAAATCCCTTAAAGAGGCATGGCTTCAAATCATGCTCCATACGGCTCAACTATCACTCATTTCAACACTAATGCTCGTGCTTTATGATGGTGTCTTCCTGAAAAAGATTAGATAGCAAGATTGTATTGATATGCATGGGTAAAAATGAATGCTTCTTGGACTGAGTTTTGCTAGTTGGCTAACTCTGATGCTGCCAGAACATTTTCATCTAGATTTAGTTCAAACAGTGGTGCTCAAAAGATCACACAACCAATTGCGTCTGGGCCAACTTTCAATTTAGCTTTTGGGTTGACTGTAGCTGAGAAAGATGAAAATGCTCTAGTGTAGGGTTCTAGGAGAGCACTCAGACCAAGGCAACGTAGACCAAAGCCCAATGGCACAAAACAATATGGGGATATTTCTTTAAGTGATGCAGATGCTTTTCAGATGTTGAATAGGAGAATTAAGGTTTTCTGGCCTCTTGATAATAAGTGGTATTATGGCCTAGTCAAGAGCTATGATCCAACAAATAAGTTGCATTATGTACGATATGATGGTTGTGATGAAGAGTGGCTTCAGTTTAGAGATGAGAAATTCAAGCTTCAATTGCTCCCAGGTGAGGCTGAAGGACATGTCAAATTGTTGGAGAAATCTGGCCATGGGAAAGTTGAAGGATTAGTTAAAGACTGCATTCAGTCAAGATCTAAAACCCTTCCTTCTGCAGAACTAAATAATGAATTACAAGTGGGTGACTTTACTAATGACTCATATAGACACAAAATTGAACATAATTCCATGGATATGTCTCCTTTCAGATTATTGGATGCTTCAAGTAAAACTCTAAGGGATGGCCTTGTTGGCAATGGTTGCAACAATGGTAGTAGCTTAGGAGATGACGGTAATGGTAGTGGTCACAACAATGCTAGTAGCTTGGGACCTATGAGGGATACTTCTACTAAAAAATCTACATTTGATATTTTCAATAAGAAAACATCTGAAAAGGTTTATGTCAGAAAGTTGTTAGATATGCCATCAATGTCAATAATATAGTCAAAGTCATTTAAAAAAAAATGCTGAAATCTGTGTCCATTCGATGCAAAAAAAACAAAATGCTAGGAAATCAAAAATGTAATATTGATACAATACGAAGAAAAGATGCACATATACATTCATCCAAAATTATGCATGATTTAGTGAAGTTCGAACACGCCCAAAGCTAGAAGTGTATTTTGAAGGATGCATAAACAAGGTGATAAATGTAGACTTAAGGCAATAGGTGATAAACATAGACTCTTGATAAGTGCGCGTAAGTTGAAAGATGGTGAGAGTGACTGCACACAAACACCAATATCTAAGGACAAGAAATCCACCACTCACTGTCTCGAAAATAGATTTACTTGGTCAGTAAAACTATTCGATAGACACTTTATCAAAAGGAAAAGTTCATGCCTCCTATTTGAATCTAACTGGCATCCCACATTAGACCATAAAAGGAGAGTTTTAAATGTGAATGAGTGTTGCGAATCAAAATAGTGCAACTAGTGAAGAATATACTATTGCATAGAGAGTTTGCAACCACACCTTCTACTTTTACTGCATAAGTAGGTGGATGAAGACACGTCAAGACCTCCTTCTAGCGCCATTATGTGGATGTGAAAATCTACATTTTGGTTAAAATCCTACCACACAAAGCATGATTAGCATTTTAAAACAAATCCAATAATCAACATCCCTATGAAATGAATCAACATGCTTCATGATGCAATCAAAACAACAAAGGATTAGATAAATTAGTTGAAAGAATATAATAAAACATGAAGTAAATCATCTCATATTGGATTGGTGCTTCTATAGAAAGAATCCCTTTCCCAATCCTTTCTAAGATAAGCTAAATGATAAAATGCCAATGATGATGATGGAGTAAGATGGGAAAAATTAGCTCTCAAATGAGGAGAGTGACTTTGCATAGGATTTGTGGATAGATTTGATGAAGAATCAGCCCTTTATTTAAATATTTTCAAATTGGAAGAGAGCTCAAAATAGAGCAATGTGGGATAATGATGTGGCCAATGAGATGAGGCCACTTGTCAACTTGTAAAAGGTTGAGGAATGTGCAAGTTTTGGCCAATGTGCCCAAGAGAGCGAGATTCAAATTTGAATTTGAGAGATAAATGTTGAGTTTGACTTTGGCAAGGGACATGTAAGACCTATTAAATGCCTTGTTGGATGTACATTTCAACTTGCTTTTGAATTCAAATTTGAGGGAATATTCCTCAAAGATGTCATGTTGATGGAAAATGTTGATTTTATAAATGAATTAAAATGATTTATTGGTGCAAGTGGGAAAAGCTAGAGGATGTGATGGGTGGTTAGTTTAGGTTAATCAGGATTAGCTTAGCTTAATGATAATTAGATGCTTTGACGGTCCCCTTGACTTGAATATTTTGATTTAATTAAATCAAAAAGGGATGAAAGGTGATTTCAGACTTAATTAAATAAAGGATTGATTTATTTAATCAAGGAGGGTGATGTTAGGATCAAGTTGATTTATTTAATTTAAATTGATGACTTTAGGAGATTGATAAATAAACTTGATTTATTTGTTGAATGGATGAATATGACCTAATCGAATGCATTCTTCCAATTCCACATGTTTACAATAGTAAGTCGCCCCAAGTGGTGACTTGGTCCCACCAGGGCAATTTCACTGGGTTTCTGAGTTTAAAGTGCATTAAATGATGTGTAACAAGAATATCCTCAATAATACACTTAAGAATGGCTAGAAAGTTCATTAAGGGGTCATTTAAACATAAGAAATGGTTGAATAAGTGATTACAAGTCTAGAAAAGCATGAGAGTTTGTTACAACATTTTAAAATAAGACTTGGTAAGTAATAAAAATGGGTTATTTAAGTGAATTATAATGAAAGGGTCCTAGAAAAGTGTGAAAGTGGGTAACAACACTTCACAACACCTTTACAAGACATCCTAGACATCTTAATGATTCGCAAGGGTCCAAGACATAATGTGAATGTGTTGACCACATTACAACATTAAATCTAGGAAAAATCAAGCCAAAGTCCACTAGGAGGGCCTGAACATGAGAAAAAGTAGAAGGGTTACTTTTTCGTGTCCGCAGGTCATTTAGGGAGATTGTGAGGGGTGGGATTAAACATCCATTAAGGAGATTGGAGGGTTTTTGAAGATCATTTAGGGGGATTAAAGGGTCATTGAAGAGTAGGAGATGGAATTACAGGGTTGTTTAAGGGGATTGGATGGTCATTTAGGATAGGGTGGGAGTAGTAGTTTTTTAGGGGAGTGGGAGATGAGATTATAGGGTTGTTCAAGGGGATTGGATGGTCATGTATGATGTGTAAATATATTATAAGGCCATTTATGGAGATGAAGAACTTATTAGGATGGGTGGATGGATTTGAAGGTTATTTAAGGAGATTGGAGGTCATTTAGGGAGATTGGGAGGTTGTTTGGGAGTTTGATGGTTATTTATGAAGATAGGGAGGTTGTGTATGATTGGTGGACAAATTTGAATGTCATTTTATGATGATTTGAGACTATTTAAGATAGGGGTTGGATTTAAGGTCTATTAGATGGAGAATAGGACATAGACGGGTGAGAGGAGGTAACTCCAAGGACTATGTAAAATAGGATTAACACACCCCCATCACCCCATCCTTGATGGGATGTGTTGGAGAAGATGGAGGAATTGTATAGAAATTATGGCTTGTGTTGAAGAAGATGGAGGACTCGTCTAGAAATTAAGGTTTGAATTTTTAAAAATTCTTAAATATTTTACCCTTGTTATCAATATTGAAAAGAGGGTGGATGCAGTGGATAATATGGAATAGTGTGGGTGGATAATATGGATGGATTACATAACTTGTGGAAGAATTTTTCTCCCAAGAGTAGGGTGTAATCGGATGGGGGGTTTATGTATTTTACCTATTTACTAAGTTTTCACCATGGTACTTTCTCAAGGAACCACAAGAAGTGGTTTTCACCATTTTATATATTACTTTTTTTCATTTTTTCCTTTTGAAATAGGATGAATGAAGGTAGATAAGGATGGAAATAAGGAGTTATATATAGGATAAGTGAAGTTGGAAGATAGTCAATGAGGGATAGGGAGATGGAGGAAGGACTCAAGCATTTTTTCCATGGAGATTATTCCTTGTTGAATTCATAAATTGATATGCATAATGGCACTTTTGTCGCACTTGTAAACATTGGTGAAAGGATGTAATAAATGGAAAGATGGAGGAGGATTTATGTGAAACCAAGTTATATTAAAGGGATTGGGTGGTAGATGTAGGTTGGATGGTGGATGGATATATGTGGATGGAAGGATAGGATGGTGTTCCATTATAAAAGAATGTTTCTAGGACCAAAACTGGCACACCATGATGGGCTTTTAAACTTTGGATTAGAAGGGGATTTAAATGATGAAGTTTGATGATGTATTTGGGATTTAAGTCCCAAAATGGATTTAGGAGATGATGGATGACTTGGGATAGTGAATTTTTGTACATATGAACCCAAAATTGACTTAGGAGATGAAATATTTATAGAGGAT
>VDFB02154279.1:0-24065 GCA_007258455.2 Sequoia sempervirens | reverse complement strand
GGCTTTCATTGAGGTATTTTTTCAAACAGTTATACAAACTAGCTAATTGCCTTGTCTATGCTACCAAAATTTCCATACATGTATCTAAAAAATTGGAATATAATCCTAATGTAGTAGGGGGAGTCCTGCAACATACAAAAACACAACTCCAATCTACAAACAAATTTACAATTTACAATTTCATCAGGACCTCTTCTTTCAACAAATTCACATTGTTTAGGTTGTAGCATATGAAAGTCACTCAATTGGGCAT
Organism: Sequoia sempervirens; assembly: GCA_007258455.2. Classification (NCBI taxonomy): domain Eukaryota; kingdom Viridiplantae; phylum Streptophyta; class Pinopsida; order Cupressales; family Cupressaceae; genus Sequoia; species Sequoia sempervirens. The sequence continues at coordinate 23,812 of VDFB02154279.1, read as the reverse complement.
AATTCCCCACACAACCTTCTCACTTCTCAATAGACCCCCAAATCCAAATATTGTCTTTACTTAGGTCTCAAAATAAAATATTTCTAGGTTTTAGGACCTTGCATGCTCAAATAGGTTTCCAATACAAAAAGCCTCAATTTGCTCATAAATATCTAGGGTTTTCTATATTTCACAACTCCAAGGCCTTTAAAGCCTCACCAAAGGATCAAACAAAATAAACCTTCACTAGGCCTTTAGCCTCATTAGATCTCAAAAACACCACTTTGGTTCCTCCTTTTCATGCCAAAAACTCACATTCTTAGCCTAAGATAACATCACTAGCCCTATAGACACCTTACCACAATTAAAAGAAACATGAAACTTGAAAACAACATATTACATGCCTTTCCTCTGAATCATAGGTCACCAAAGTAGGAGGAAAGGCTCCATCTTTAAATTAAAGTAAAACTCATACCCTGCTGGTCTATACAAGTTGACCATGAAGAATGGAGTTTTTCATTCACTGAAACAACCAAAGGAGTCTCCAAATAGATTGAACTCCAAGTTAAGACCTGCCACCATAGTGATTTATGAATTTCTAATCATGGGAGGCCTATACTGGGCCGTACATAGGAAAAAGAAACTGAAAACACAAAAAATACTTGAAACTCCACAGTTTAGACGTTGAGTAGAGCACCAAATCCTCAAAAGCAATTCATTGAAACCCATGTGTGTAAAAGTGAGTTTTCTTTAAGAAAAATGGTGGTTTTGAAGAGTCAAATTTTGTTTCTATGTAGGGAAGCAATATTTTATGATTGTTTGAGCTTGTGTAAGGTATCATAAACTTGTTTGAGTAATTTTTAGGTTGTGGTTAGCTATGGAAGTATCATTTTCAATAAACCCCTAGGGTTTAGGCTACAATAGAGGGTTTTGTGGTTTACCCATTGTACGGTGGTATAACTGAGATATGATTGTGGATTTTGAAGTTTTGACACCTTAGAATTGCTGCCCCAAGAGTTGGTAATGTTTGGATAAGTTTAGAGTATAGACCCTTTGTTCAACCAGATCGATCCCTTAAGGGTCCAAAGGGGAAAATGGCTGCAAACTTCAACACAAGATTAATCGGACACCGTGATGCTTATAAAATTTTCGTTTGATCCTATGGGATTGCATTGGGACCCTCTACAATAACCTCTCTCAATTTTTGTTATCTCAGAGTGGTTTTTCCGTGGTGTCCAATTTTCAATTGATGGAAAAAGTGTCAAATGGAAGTAGTGGAAAGATGCAAGGTGGTGCAACTTTTGGTCTGCAACTCGTGTGACCAAACAAATTGTTCCAACACATCCAAATAGGAATTTATATGCTAGGAATAGTCCTCTTTTGCACCCAAACACACAAAATTGCTCTAAGCTACATTCAACCGGATCGATCCCTGAAGGGTCCAAAGGGAAAAATGGCTGCAAACTTCAACATGAGGTTACTCAAACACCGTGACACTTAGAAACTTCTCATCTAATCTTATGGGATCATGTTGGGCCCCTCTACAATAACCTTTCTCATTTTTTGTTATCTCAGAGTGTTTTTCCCGTGGTGTCTAGTTTTCAGTAGATGGAAAAAGTGTCAAATGGAAGCAGTGGAAAGTTGCAAGATGGTGCAACTTTCATTTTGCAACTCATGAGACCAAATAGACTATTCCAACACATCTAAATAGACATTTTTACGCTAGAAATGGTCCTCTTTCACACCCAAACACGCGGAATCGCTCTGAGCTATGTTCAACCAGATCTATCCCATAAGGGTCCAAAGGGAAAAATGGCTACAAACTTCAGCATGAGGTTACTCATACACCATGATGCTTAAAAAATTCTCGTATGATCTGATGGGATCATATTGGGCCCCTCTCGATTTTCATTATCTTGGAGTGGTTTTCCCGTGGTGTCCAATTTTTAGTTGATGAAAAAGGTGTCAAATGGAAGCAGTGGAAAGTTGCAAAGTGGTGTAACTTTCATTCTACAACTTGTGTGACCAAACGGACTATTCCAATGTGTCTGAATAGGCATGTTTATGCTATTCATTGTCCTCTTTCACACCCAAATAGATGGAATCACTTTGAGCTATGTTCAACTGGATCGATCCATTAAGGGCCCAAAGGGAAAAATGGCTGCAAACTTCAGCACAAGGTTACTCAGACACCGTGATGCTTAGAAACTTTTCATCTAATTTGATGGGATCATGTTGGGCCCCTCTACAATAACCTCTCTCATTTTTTGTTATCTCGGAGTGGTTTTCCTGTGGTGTCTAGTTTTCAGTTGATGGAAAAAGTGTCAAATAGAAGCAGTGGAAAGTTGCAAAGTGGTGCAACTTTCATTCTGCAACTCGTGTGACCAAACAGACTGTTCCAACGCATCTAAATATGCATGTTTACACTAGGCATGGTCCTCTTTTGCACCCAAACACGTGGAATCGCTCCGAGCTACGTTCAACGAGATAAATCACTTAAGGGTCCAAAGGGAAAAATGGCTGCAAACTTCAGCATGAGGTTACTCGAACATCGTGATGCTTAGAAACTTCTCGTCTAATCTGATGGGATCATATTGGGACCCTCTACGATAAAATCTCTTAGTTTTTTTAATCTTGGAGTGGTTTTCCCATGGTGTCCAGTTTTCAGTTGATGAAAAAAGTGTCAAATGGAAGTAGTGGAAAGTTGCAAAGTGGTGCAACTTTTATTTTGCAACTTGTGTGACCAAACAGACTGTTTCAATGCATCTGAATAGGCATGTTTACACTAGGCATGGTCCTCTTTTGCACCCAAACATGAAAAATTGCTCTAAGCTACATTCAACCAGATCGATCCCTTAAGGGTCCAAAGGGAAAAATAGCTACAAACTTTAGCATGAGGTTACTCGGACACCGTGACACTTCGAAAATTTTTGTCTAATCTCATGGGATCACGTTGGACCCCTCTACAATAACCTATCTCATTTTTTGTTATTTTGGAGTGGTTTTCCCGTGGTGTCCAAATTTCAGTTGATGGAAAAAGTGTCAAATGGAAGCAATGGAAAGTTGCAAAGTGGTGCAACTTTTGTTCTGCAACTCGTGTGACCAAATGGACTATTCCAACGTGTCTAAATAGGCATGTTCGTGCTATGCATGGTCCTCTTTCTCACCCAAACACACGGAATTGCTCTGAGCTACGTTCAACTGGATTGATTCCTTAAGAGTTTGAGTGTAGTATGTTGAAATAGGCCATTCCACCTATTGTTCTAGCTATGTCTCAGTGATATGGGCCTAATATAAGTAGGATAGGGAGTAGGAATAAGAAAATAGAATTAGTAAGGGCATTGGAAGAGATTACTAATGCTGCCCCTATTGAAAATTCAAAATTGAGGCCCTTAAAAGCAAGGATAGAAGAGGTGAAAAGAAGAAATTGTTTAAAAATAAGTTAGAATAGGTTGGAAATAGGGTGAGATTGTGGAGTTTGTTGTGTTCAAAAGGTCTACAAGGACAAGGGGGGTCAGAAGTATGTTATGGTATGACATGCCCTAGTTGTGAAAATGGGGGTTTTGAATGAAAAAGAGAGGTTTGAGGGAGTAAACGTGGGTAAAAGTCAAGGGGAAACATAATTTGGTGGTCAATTAAGTTTTTGCAGGAAAAATGAAGAGTGTTGGAATAGGTTTTGAGGTTCAGGTTCGGGGGTTTGGTTCGTCGGTTTGGCCAAAAAAATTTGGAGGGGGGTTCAGTTTGTTTTGTATTCGTTGGTACAAAAAACATGTAAAAACAAAATATATATCTATGCAACCTAGAAGCATGAATTAGAATTAGAATATCACATATCATCATATAAACAACAAAACCACCATAAAATTGAATTTCATTTAAAACAACAAAATTTCCAAAAAATTAATTTATAACTTTTTGCAAAAAATGTGAATAAAATCACATTGATTTTCCGCGTGAAAAAACCATGAGACCATAGCTTATTTGCTTACTATTAAGCTTTGATAGATTTTTTCCAAGCATCCATAGCTTGTTCAAAGGAAGTACTTTTAGACTCTTATACCATAGCAGCAAAGTGGGTGTTTGATAAAATTCTTTGTTAGACATGTATGAGGAAATGTGGTAGCATAGATAAAGGCGGTGAACTATTTTGAAAAAATGCCTCGAAAGAAATGTGGTTTCATGGTGGTGGAATGTGAGATGCCATGACAAGAAAAATTCTATGGATTGTCATGGCATTCCACCACCGTGAGACCACATTTCTTTAATTTCCCCCTCAAACAATTCATTGCCATGTCTATCTATTAATGTATTATGCTTTGATAGATTTTTCCAAGCATCCATAGCTTGTTTGGAAGCACCTATTTTAGGATTTTAGCCATAGCAGCAAGAATTGAACTATTTGATAAAATGCTTTGGTAAACATGTATGAAAATGTGGTAGCATAGACAAGGTAGTGAACTGTTTGAAAAAATGCCTCAAAAGAAATGTGGTCTCATGGTGATGGAATGCCATGACAAACCATAGTAATTTTCTTGTCATGGAATTCCATCACCATGATACCACATTTCTTTGAGGCATTTTTCAAATAGTTCATTTTTGTCTTTGTTATTTTACTATTATGCTATGATAGATTTTTTCCAAGCATCCATAGCTTGTTTGAAAGCACTTGTTTTAGGCTTTTAGCCATAGCAACAAGGTAGTGAACTAGTTGACAAAATGATTTGGTAGACATGTATCAAAAATGTGGTAGTATAGACAAGACTGAATTGTTTGAAAAAATTCCTCAAAGAAATGTGGTCTCATAGAATGCCATGACAAGCAAATGCAATTGGGAGCTACTCCTAGTTATTAGTTATGCAATGTGAAGTAATTGCATAACTGCTTAGGTTGACTTTGTAAAACCTATATTGTAATTGAAATTTTGTCATCTATCAACATCTAGTTATTAGTTATGCAATGTGAAGCAATGCTTTGAGTTTGAAAGATGTGCAATGCAATGTAATCAACAATATGAATATAAACTACAAAAATCTATTTTTTACAATTTATTAGTTAAACTCTTTATATTATTTGCTCTCTATATCTCTATGCTATGGAAATTCCTTTAAAATATATTTTTAAAAAAATTATCTCTTGTTCTACTTTTTTTTACCTTTTTTCTTTAAATCTGATTTCTTTTCTGATTTTTTCTAGACTTTTTTCCGATTTTTTCAAAAAATATTATACTTTTGGTTTGCCGATTTTTTTCCCAAAATATTTTTGCTGCTATGGTATAAACACATATCTTTTTGTAATATAAAGGATACTTTTTGAAACTTCCATGCATTGCTCATCTAAAAGGAAAAGTTTTTTGCCTAATCTATATGCAGCCATGCTTTTGAAATTGCCAAAAAGAGCAAAACTTCCTGAATACATGTAACTCATATCTATTCAACAATGAATTTATAATGCAAATATGGACACCATCGATAAAAAATATTTGTATTAACCAAATAGCCATGTACGCATGCATCAATATATGTCGATATAAGTATAAAATATAGTTACAAAATAGCCATATAGGCATACAATGTCAAATATATCCAATACAAAATATGTACAAAATTTTCATGTCTAGGCATACAACAAAGGGCTCTAGAATCAAAATTCATTTCTCACCATGCTTTGGAAATAAATTCTTTCCCTTTGTTTGGTGATTCGATAGCGATAAGTCTGTCACTCATTTCTTCTATGTTCAAGGAGTGTTCCTATTGCTCCTCCTATAGTTTAGCTCCTAGTGAAGTTTTAACTGTTACAATAAGAAGTAAAGACATTATCATAGAGAAATTACATTATAAAAAATGATATATTTAACAAAATAATCACTTACGGCCATCTCATGATCACTCTCCATGATGGAAATATTTGCATGTCGATGCTCAGGTGTGCTCAAGCCCTTTATAAACCATCCAAATAGGAGTTAAACTATGAATCAATAATGGTTTTATTTTTCACTAGAACTAACATCTATAACAACGAATGTAAATTGAAATTTAGTAATTTGCCTCATACCTCCCCTATCAAAGCCATTGAGGATTGTATAGCGGATGAAACACTGATATCTATTGCCCTTGTAACATTTGGAGATGTTTCCACAACCAACATCTAAAAATAAAACAACAAATTATTCAATCATAGAAAAGTTACAATAGAGATCCACGTCATGACTTATAATGTATGAGATCTAATGAAACAAAATTTTGAGTACAAGTATTAAACTATATATTTCTAGTAGGCCTTGGTAGTTTGATAGGAAGACCAGGCATGATGGGGAGAACGCATACTCCATTGTGAAGGATGGGAAGACTTACAACCTTTCACCTCTCCTAGAAGAAGACAAGGAAAAGTATGAAGGCCCTAGTGTTTTGATGGTGGGTGAGAAGAAGTTCATGAAGACCTTGAAGGAAGGAGGAGGAAGAGGATTCTTCCTGATTATGAAGCCAAAAAGTGAAGCAAATCTACCCGCAAAGAAGAAGGAAGATGCACCAAAGGAAGTCCAAGAGTTTTTGGAAAGGTACAAGGACATAATGGTGAATGAATTACCTAGTTCCCTACCTCACATTAGGGATATTAGCCACCATATTGATATAATTCTAGGGGCTACATTTCCCAATAAGGCTTCATACAAGATGACACCTGCTCAAAATGAGGAGATTGCAAGACAAGTGCAAGAGTTGATGGATAAAGGGCTAGTGAGGAAGAGTTTGATCCCATGTGTTGTTCCTACTATCATAGCACCAAGGAAGGATTGGAATTGGAGGCTTTGCACTGATTCAAGAGCCATTAATATGATCACAATCAGATATAGGTTCCCGATGCAAAGAATGGAGGACCTCATGGATTGTCTATCAGGAGCATCTTACTTTTCCAAGATTGATCTAAAGAGTGGGTACCATCAGATAAGGATCAGAGAGGGGGATGAATGGAAGACAAATTTTAAGACTAATGAAGGGCTCTATGAGTGGTTGGTGATGCCCTTTGGGTTATCAAATTCCCCTAGTACATTTATGAGCCTTATGAATGAGGTATTGAGACCTTTCATTGGAAAGTTTTTTGTAGTTTATTTAGATGACATCCTTGTGTTTAGCAAGTCTAAATAAGAACATTTGAAGCACCTTGACATGGTACTAAGGAGGTTAGAAGAGGAGAAGTTGTTGATCAACATGGAAAAGTGTGAATTCATGAAGGAAGAACTAGTCTACCTTGGTTTTGTCATCTCCAAGAGAAGTTTGAAGATGGATCCTTCAAAGGTGGATGCTATTCTTACTTGGCCAACACCAAAATCCATGGGAGATGTGAGAAGCTTCCATGGACTTGCAAGCTTTTATAGAAAGTTCATCAAGAACTTTAGCCAAATTTGTGCACCAATCTTGGACACCATCAAAGGAGGTAACAAAGGTAAGTTTTCTTGGACCAATGAGGCTGATAAAGGGTTTGAATATCTAAAAATGAGAGTAGCACAATAGCCTATACTTGTGCTCCCTAATTTTGATAAAGTTTTTACCATTGAGTGTGATGCTAGCAATCAAGAAATAGGGGTTGTTTTGAGCCAAGAAGGAAGACCGATTGCATTTTTCAGTGAGAAGTTGAATGAAGCAAAGAGGAAGCATTATTCCTATAATTTGGAATTGTATGCTATGGTCCAAGCCCTCAAAAAGTGGAGGCACTACTTGTTACCTAAATAATTTTTTGTTTATACTGATAATCATGCCTTGAGTTTTTTGAATGCACAGGATAGACTTAGTATTAGGCACATGAAGTGGGTAGAGTCTTTGCAACCCTATACTTTCACAATAAAGTATAAGAAGGGCCAAGCAAATAAGGTGGCAGATGCTCTCAGTAGAAGGGCACTTGTAGTGCAAGAGATCCAAATCCAAAGCATGGGGGTTGAAGCATTGAAGGATATGTATCATGAAGATTGAAATTTCAAGGAGGTATACAATGTTTGTGAGTAGCATTTGAATTCTTTTCATGGTGAATTCTATGAATTTTTATTGCAGAATGGTTTACTCTTCAAAGGAAGCCAAATGTGTGTGCTTAAATGCTCAATGAGGGAGAATATCATAAAGGAGAAACATAGTGGGAGTCTTGGAGGTCACTTTGGCCTTGACAAGACCTTGGAACAAGTTAGGAGATTTTATTATTGGCAAAAGTTGTAGGTGGATGTGAGAAGGTATGCAGAAGGCTGCACAATATGTCAAAGGGCAAAGGGAACTTCATCAAATATAGAACTCTATCAGCCTCTTCCCAATCCTAATAGGCCTTGGGAGTGTGTAAGTATGGAATTTGTCTTGGGGTTGCCTAGAACCCAAAGAGGTTTTGATAGTATCTTTGTGGTAGTTGATAGATTTAGTAAGATGGCACATTTTCTTTCTTGCAAATGCACCAATGATGCATCTCATATAGAAAGTATCTTCTTTAAGGAGGTTGTTAGGATACATGGACTGCCTTTAAGCATTGTTTCTATCAGGGATTCTAAATTCATTGGTCACTTTTGGAGGACCTTGTGGAAGAAACTTGGAAAAAATATGTCCTCTAGTTCAACATACCATCCACAAACTGATGGAAAAACTAAAGTGGTGAATAGATCATTGGGAAACCTCTTAAGATGCCTTACCAAGGAGCATGGACAAGCTTGGGATCTGATTTTACCTCAGGCTGAATTTGCATATAATGACTCCATGAATAGGAGCATTGGTAGAAGCCCTTTTGAAGCAGTCTATGGCATGCACCCTAGAGGGGTCTATGAACTAAGATATCTACAAGGAGTTGCTAAGAGAAGTGCTTAAGGTGAGGACTTTGTTGTTACAATCAGGGATATTCATCAACAAGTGAAGGAAACCCTTTAAAAGAATGTTGAGAAGTATAAGGAAAAGGAAGATTTAAAGAAGAGGAATGTCCAATTCAAAGTTGGAGACTTGGTGATGGCACACTTGAAGAAGGAGAGACTTCCAAAAGGAAATTATACCAAACTCATAATGAAGAAGATAGGACCTTGCAAGGTGGTCCACAAGTTTGGCCAAAATGCTTATGAAATAGAGCTACCTCATGGGGTGGCAATCTCTCCTATCTTCAACATTTCTGACTTGTATCCTTTCAAATCTTCTGTGAATGTAGGTGATGGAGCAAGTACAACAACAATGGAGGATGAATATTGGGTGAAGGAACTACCCCCCAGCCAACCTATGACTCTTGAATGCATCCTAGACACCGAGGAAACAAAGAAGACTAGAAGGAAGGTTTACAAGGAATACCTAGTCAAATGGAAAGATCTACAGATGAAGAGAATGCAACATGGATGTCAGAAAATGATATTAAACAACATGGAACTACTATAGAAGACATGATCTCAAAGAAGACTTGAGATCTTTTTCTTGCTTGGGAGTATGGTGCAGGAGCACCCATGGGTCTAAGGGTCCTAGAATAATTTTTCATTTTTTTTCTTGTTTTATGGATGGAATAAGGTATTATGGACCATTTCAATGCTTTGTAGTAGGTCTTCTAGGTTTTTGGTTGAGTTTTTGGTCTTGCTGACCAACTTCTTTGTACAACAAGGTCTCCATCCTCCTTTATAAGTCTAGTGCACTTTGGAAAAATAAGGAAAAATGATGCCTTGTTGTATCTAGACACCTCAGGGGAGTCACCTTACTTTTTGACAAGGCTTTAAATTCCTTTGACACATTTTGGAAGGCTCTTTGTGGTCGAGTTGGTAGAAGTTGCTCACATTGCCTTAACTAGGCATTTAGAAGTCAAAGCATAAGATTAGTTGTTTTCCAATGTCTCTCTTTTCAAAAGATAGATTAAAGAAGTTGGAGGGAGTTTGTAAGACTTCAAATATTCCTCTCTTGGTCAAGGCAAGGTTGATTTTTATGTTTTGAAGAAGTTTCAATAAGAAGTTTATTGTTTTTCTTGTGCTTTTTTGAAGAATTTGTTGATCCCGTACTTGGTACATACTGTATGTTCACATTCATGCTCCAAGCCTATAATGGTTGGATAGGTAATTGAATAAGATTTCCTTTGGCATTGGATTGGTGATATTTCATTGAGTATCAAGGGATATATTTAAATTTCTCTATCGGGTGGTCTAAAAACCTTTAAAATTAGGGTTTTGGGTGAAAAATGTATATTTCTTCCATTCCCACATTGTAAAATTGCTAAATATCAGCGAGATGGAAGATATAAGGCTGTAATATCATTTCCTCAATTTTTTGGAGAATGGAAGGCTCATTGTTGGAAGTTGTGCATGAATTTTGGCTTGACATCTCTATGTGGCAAGCATAATTGACAAGCTAAAAAAAAGAGTTTTGGATTGATTTTGAAGAATATTTTTAAGAGCCACTTAGGAATGGTGGAAACAGGTGTGGATAACCTATAGGAGTCTTAAATTTGGATTTTGAGTGAATGGGAGAGCCTAAATAGTCAAGACCTAGGTGTAGGTATGTGAATTAGGCCTTTTGGAGCAACGGTAGAAAGGGCCATTGTGAGTGATGTTTTGACACTCAAGAGGAAGGGTTTTGGAAGCTTGTAGGGGTCCATATTAGGGGTCTAGATCCATAGGTTTGGTGTCTTAACAGTATTCCTTGTGTTTCTTATTTTGACTATCCTATCAGGCAAGGGTTGCAAGCCTTAAGAGAGAGTGAGGTCTAAGTCACCATAGTGATGGATGTTTGTTGAAACCTAAGTGTTAGAGGGTTGTTAAACCTTGTTTTAACTTAATGAGACATAATCCAAATGTTTTCAAGCTTTGTGAGTGGTCTGAGTTGTGAACCCTAGGTGTGTGGGGTTGATCTCTTAAATAATATTGGAGTTTAGGACTCCTCATAAGAGTATTTGAGAGAAGCATTCAATGGAGTGACTTTTCCATTTGTGATTGTGAGTTTTCATTCCCTGCCACTCTGCATCATTTCTAAAGCTTATGTGGGCTATTTCCATGGTGTTTGTGGTGGTGGCAGGAGTATTTAAGGTTTGTAAGTACCTTATGCAATAAACCCTCCTTTGTAGGGCTTGATTTGTGCATAGAATAGGGTTTTTTTGGAACAATGATTTATGGAGCCTTTCTGTCTCTAGAAATTTTTGATTCTTTAGTTTTGTGACATGATGAATGACTATTTTCAATCCTTTGGTATTTTGGTGATAAACTATGAGCACTTTATTTGTAATTTAGGCCTAAATTAGTAGCCCTTTCTAGCGAACAATTCAAGAATCTGGTAATTTCTTTATGACAAGCTACTAAGAACTTTTGATATGTTATGATGTGTTAAAAAAGGCTCTTGAATGTACATTGGGAATGTGGATATACAAAGTGAATGGAAAGGAATCACCGGATTAAGGGATATGTGACCTACAAGCAAAACGGTGGTAAGACTGTAAAAGTGTGTAATTCTATAAATATGGAGATTTAAATGTTTATTTTCACATAGAACCATCAATGAAAATATATCAAAGGTGTGTGAATGGTTTGGTGAAGGCCTTAAGGCCAAAAATCATGATTTGATATGTTGTAGCAATATGTCCCTAGGTGGAAATGGTAATTTGACTACATAAGAACTTATGAATTTGATAAATCAGTATTATGTGAATATGAACCAAGTTTGTTTTAGTCAAAAACATGATGTGAGTAATGTCTTGGAAGTCAGATGAAATGACTGAGGTGTAAATGTTTGATTGTAGTATCTTGGTCTTGAGGAACTAGTTGGTAAAAGTGAAAATTTGGTGAGTTGTTTAAGGAATTGAAAGATTCAGAGATATTTATCAGGTTTTTTCTTTGAATTCAAATAAATTGATGATGACAAAGGTGTGTTAGGATCTAATGGATATAGGTTGTAACATGAAGATTGGTTTTTGGCTATTATTCCTAGGTAAAGAAAATTGAGTGGAAGGGTTCCTTGGTGAATGATGAAAGAGTGGACTGTTTAGTGACTCTAATTAGGTTTCTTGTGCACAGATAAGTCATTTTTGCTGATAAATAAGATGTTTGAAGCTTGAGGATGATAAGAAGAAGTATTGAAATGAGTTGACTTGCTGTTACCTTGTGGTTTGCAAATGAAACAATGTGATTTTTGATGAAAAGAGAAAGAAATTTTAGTTGCTTATTCAATTTGATCTTCTCCTAATTCAATTGGGTCAGATGTTGGTGCAGGAGCACCTAGGTCATCAAATACTTTTCAATTTTGCAAAAGGGATGAGTGTTCAAAATTGTATTGAGTCAATCACAAAAGGTCATGGAAAAATGATGCGAAGCATGTTCAAGGTCATATGAGGTATTATTTGAATGTATTTAAGGTTATGGTTAAGTTCTAGGTGGTCAAAGTGGGAAAATGCAAACAATGCAATAATGTAATATTGTTAAAAGTTGTTAAATTGACAAAAATAAGGAAATCAGGTATATTAAGGTTTAAAAGGGGTAGTTTCAACCGATGGAAAGATAGTTATAGAAAATTAAATATCTTTTAAAGGCATGTAAAGGTGAGAAAAAGTAGAAGTTTGTGTTCTTGTAATTAGATTTTGAAATAAAAATTCCCTGTTTCTAAGTTTGCAGCATTACTCCATTATTTTGTTTTCTTGTGTTGGTAATTTAGGCACACCCAAAGTTAAATCATAGTTTGAATACATGTAAATAGGAGTTAGTTTCCAATTTCAAGAGTTGGACTTGGTTAGTTTTAGGAAAAAAAAGAATAAGAGGCAATTTTCAGTGCCCGACAGAGTCCTTTTAGAAGCAAGTTTGAGAGTCCAATAGGGTTTTTCTTCACTACTCCACCAATGTAGGTCAAGAAAATTGGTGGAGTAGGTTAATGTTAGGATTTTTTGTATGTTTTGATGATTTTAAGTGCAGGGAAAAGCAAGAATACCATGGTGGATTTGCTGCTACACTGGAAAATTAAGGATTTTCCTACACAAAGTGCTGCTACAGTCATGGGTCATGAATAAATAAAGTTTGAAAAGGCTTGTAAATGGTGTAGAAGGTCTTGGAAAACATAAAAAATCATGTTCCAGGTGGTGGCCAGAGAAATAGAGGTTTGCAAGAGTATTTTTCACAAAACCCTCCTTGATTTGTGCTTTTACACCCTATAAACGAGGGTTTATTGGATCAGAACATTTTCATAGTTTTCAATCCCTATAAATGGTGAAATATTGAGTTATAAGACATGCTTGAAGACTTTTTTGAGGTTTTGAGTGATTTGGAATGGTTTTCAAGGGGTCTCTTTTGTAAAACAGGCCTAATCTACTAGCCTTTCTTCAGAGGGTAGTCTGAAATCTGATGATTTTCTTTATGTCAAACATCTAAGAAATTTGATATGTTGTGAAGTGGTGGAAAGTGTTTCTAAATGTGCATTGAGTTTTTTAATAAGATTTGAGATAGGAATGTAACTACCCGATTCAATGGTTGACAGACCTACTAGAGGAATATGATATTGTTTAATCAAAACAAAGATGTTTGTTTAAACAGTGGAAAGGATGATATTGAGTGCTTGGTTACTATCAAACTAATGATATGATTGATGTTACTAAATTTGGTTAAGGTGTATAAGATAGGTTTGGTGACTTTGATGGTTGGATGGGTGAGTATTATGAAGCCTTTTGAGCAAATTAGTGATTAACCACAAGATGATAATCAAGATTATATTGTAGCAGGAGTTTGTAACCTGTAAATAGACTACTACAGTTGAAATATGGTGAGTACAGTGCTTGATAATGGACTAATAATAGTAAGGTATGGTTTAGTTGATTTGTTGCCTTGGTGAATAAATGAAAGGATGAATTGTTCAAGTGTCAATAATAAGGTTTATGTTGTTTTTATGGTGGCTGAGAATGATGATCTAATTGATTAAATCAAAGTTTTCTTTAATATGGTTTTTCCTTTGAATAAGTCAATTGGAATACTGATTAGTGGAATGATGAATGATGGCCTATGGAATGGCTAAGAGAATTTGAGTGGATTTTGGTTGAATGAAAAGTAGATTTCTAATGAAATTATATTTGATCTTCTCCTGATTCTATTTGGGATTGAAATCCCTTGAAGAAATGATGTTGATGGTGTTTTTTGGATGCTCTGCATCAGATGTACCCTGATACTTGAGTGTTTTGATATGATGCTCTGCATCACTAATTGCCTTATCTATGATATTGCTTACTATTATGGTTTCATAGATTTTTTACAAGCATCCATAGTTTGTCGTGTTGGTGCACCTTTGCAAGCACATGCCTCTATGTGAAGTAATTGCATCATGCTACTTATATTGAATTTCTAAACAGCTATATTGTACAATTGAAGTTTTGTCATCTATCAACATTTAGTTATTAGTTATGGAATTTGAAGTAATTCTTTGAGTTTGAATGATGTGTAATGCAATGTAACCAACAATATGAATATAAACTACACAAATCTATTAAGTAGAATTCATTAGTTAAGTTCTCTTTATTCTATTACCTCTGTGTACATTTGAGTAAATCCACTAGCACTAGGAGATGTTTGGTTGAAACCTCCAATATTAGCCTGTTCAACATCCAAAATCACATATTAAAATACCATTCGTAAAACAATGCTATTAACATGTAATAAATTTATAATTTTTACTAGTTACATACTGATAGGTGTATTGTAGAAATAAGTAGGTGGAGGACCGTTATCCAATCTCAACACTTTGTGACCCTGCAATTTTATTAAAATAATAAAACTAAATTAGTTAATCTTGCATTTCAGAATCAAAATTTAATAAATTAAATTCAATGAACATGTTGAATTTTACATGACTATCAATGCCATATGCATGATGCAAAATTTCAGCCATCCTCTCCATCCCTGTAGTAGCATATTGATCCTACATAGCAGCCTCCTAAGTGTTGGTGTGGTCATATGAACAAGTCACCCCACAAGATTGACACACATGGGTTCAAGGCCACCACCGAAGACTCCCCTAGATGGCGTTGTACAATAGGGCTAGTATGATGGATGACACTCTGGGTCAAAGTGTTGATTGCCTGCAATGTCTCTACATTGGCACTCTCCTTCGCAATGGTAGGCATAACAATGTGCTCCGAGGACCCTAGCGAGAGTCGTCTCCCTTATTATCGCAGGATTTGGTGTGCACGAGGTCTATCCTAAGTGACCCCCACACCTCCCCTGGAACTCCCTCATATCAAAATAATTTGGGATTTGGTTCAATATGAACTCACTGTATAGTTTCCTAAGAAAATATTGGGGGACTTCACAATTGTTGCATGTGGGTAATCAAAGACCAAGTACCACCTATCATAAAAATGGTTCCTAATCTCTTGGTGGTGGCACCAATGAATAGGAAACCTCTTCTCATTGAGGCTAAGATTTTGATTTGTTCTAGGGTCAATGAATAAAGAGGGTATGTGCAGGATCATGATGGGCCAAAAAGTGGCAATATTATGGGTATTTGTAGGGTATGTGGTGACTTTTTTAACCCAAAATTGATGAAACAAAAGGGTTTTTAGAGGAGATTCTCAACTTTCCACCAATATAAACTATGCTTTAATTTGAATTTAATAAATAATTATTATTCATTTTCTATTAGAATTCGACTAAAAGTCCTGATCGATAGGGTAATTGAAAAACATCTATAACTTTCAAACATTATCACATTTTTTAATCTAAAACATGTGTCACATTCTATGCTTCACATACTATAGGATTAAAAATAGAAAAATTAAATTTCATGAATTTTGACCAAGTTAAGGTTGTCGGGCATACAAGTTTTATATTTTTTAAAAGTTGTAATAAAAGTTCATAATTAATTATTTACTTGGAAAAACAAAAAATATGCATCACATCGGACATGAGTCCTCTACTTATATATAAAATATTATAAAAAATATATTACCATTTTATTATGGTTAGGGTGGTCAGACAGACACCCTGCTTCTTATTTTTTCCCTAAAATTTAGAATACTACTACATTGAAATTTTAAAATTTTCACCAAATAGATTTTATTTATTTTTAAATAAACCTAGTATTTTAGAAACTACATTCAATTTTCTACAGATTCTATTCTTACATGTTTTTGAAATAATATAGATAACTTATTCAAATTTTTATGTCAAGTTGCCTAACATTGATTTTTCTAAATGTTTTGCCACTTAAGGGCCTATTTTTTCCATGATGATCCTGTACATACCCAGAGCACAAATCACCTTTAGTAATTTTTAAATCTTCTACTTGTTTATATGATAGTTTATCTACATAATATGCCCTACCTACCTGCCTCCTATCTTGCCATCTCGTTCTTTGTTGGGTTATTCAATCTACATTTTTTAATATCTCTTTCATTGATTTTTCTAGTGTCATTCTTTTTGTGGTTGAAGCATTTGGATCACTCAACCTGTTGATAAGATCGTCAATTTTTTTTTTGTTCTCAATTTCACTCCTCAATTTTTTTGAGTACTAGGAGGGTGTTGAGTGATTGGTGGGGGAGGTTGATTTTGTTGAGGAGGATTTTCATGTTCTTCTTATTGAGGATTTTGAGGATTTGCAGGATCATTTGCATCTCCTACAAATTAAAAAAAAAATCAAATCTAACCTAAAACAAACAAAATCAACTTGAAACTAAGAAATTCAAAACAAATATCAAACAATACTTACATCCTGCACCTCTTCGTCGTCGTGGCACCATCTTTGTAAAGGAAAAGCAACTATTGTTGATGAATTTTGTAGAATGCCTCCTCCTAGAACGTGAGCATGAAAATGAGGGTTTTTGGCCACGGGTAGAGTAGAAAAATAGACAAGATAAAATGAATCACTTTCACCTTTTTTTCTCTCTTAAAATGACATAACACAAGCGAGTTATAACGAGCTCGTGTTATGTCATTTTCAATGTTTTTTGGAGTTGGCCACAAAAGTGTAACCCAACTTCATGCACCCACCTATATGCTTGATGAGGGTGAATTAGAAATTAGATTTTTGGATGAGGATATTTGGATAGATGGAATTAAATTAATAGTTGGATTGAAGGATTAGATTATGGACTAGAATGGGATAAAATTGATTGGGATTTCATGATTGAGAGATGAGGAATAGTAGGATTAGGAGATAAAATTGATACATATTAGAATATGATGATGAATTATTTGGATTATAGGATTTGGATTAGATTAGGGATGAAGGTTTAGATGATTTGAGGAATGATGATGGCAATTATTCTTAGGGGATTAAAACTAAGATGAGGGATTCATGGATTAAGAAATATTTGGGGTTGGATTAATAAGGTTTTATTTTTGGATGGAGAAAGGATGTGAATTTGGATGTAGTTGGAGGATAAGAATTTATTTTTTTCTTGAAAGGGTCGTTGTAAGGAAGATAAGTAGCAAAACAACTTCCTACACTAATTTCTTGAGAGGAGAATAATGCAAAACTTTATAGATCTTTCCAGTTACAAAAACTTTATATATATATATATATATATCATGCATACCATAACACATTGATTTACATGGGGAAAACCCTTTTGAGAGAAAAACCCCACACTCCAAAATCTACTCAATATATTATTTAGAAATCACAAAGATTACAATATATGTGCAGAGGAATCTTCTCATAGGAGTATCACCAACCAGAGATCCAGAGGAAACATGAACACTATCAGACTCTCAAAATACATCACAATACATAGATGTAATACAATGCCCTCATAAAATAAGGTGCCTTCTAGGGAAAGTCAAGCTAATAAAATATTTGCTATTAGATTTAAAACCTAATGATGAATGGTCAAGATTGACAATAATAAATATAAATAAAATTTTCCTTTTAGGGGTGCTACCCCCAAGAACCTATCGAGGTACACTGCCCTTGGACCCCTCGTGGGGCCATCACCAATGTATTGATCAACAGTACCTTATGTAATTTTAAGGTTGATACACATTTTCCCAAAAAATATCCCACCTGTCAAACACCTTGCAAAAGCAACAAGAGGGTGTATAAACACCATCTCTTAATTGCTAGGGTTCAAAAGGCCCATAGTCTCTAAACACCATCTTAAATTCTTTGTACTCATAGGCTTAGTTAAAGAATCAACAACATTCATCAAAGTCTCTACCTTAACCAGCTTCACCCTACCATCTTCGACCATATCTCTAACAAAATGATATTGTATATCAATGTGCTTGGTCCTAGCATGAAATGTCAAGTTCTTGGCTAGACATATCACACTCTGACTATCACAATAAATTAGCACTACACCTCAATTTTTTATACCAATGTCTTAACAGAATCTCTTAAGCCAAATGGCTTCTTTACAAGCATGAGTAGCTTCCATATACTTTGCTTCAGTAGTGGACAAAGAAACCACAACCTGTCGCTTACTCATCCAACTAATTGCACCACCAAATAAAGTAAAAAAACATAAACATTGGTGGATTGCTTGCTATCAACATTACCTACCCAGTCTGAATCCACATAACCATGAATATCAAAGGAAATATCATCTTCAGTCACATTACTATGATAACACAAGGAATATTCTGAGATACTGCACAAATATTTGAAGCCTCTTTTAACTGCATCCCAATGAACTCTACTAGGATTAGACATATATCTAGAAAGAACTCCCACTACTTGGGAAATTTTTGGTATTGTGCAAACCATAGCATACATCAAACTTTCAACTGCACTTTGGTAAGGAACTCTGCTCATGTCTTCCATCTCTGATGGGGATGTTGGACAATCTAAAATAGATAACTTTGTTCCAACCTTAACATGAACACACAATGGTCTACATTCATGCATATCAAACCCCTATAAAATTTAATTGACATACTTACTTTGGCCAAGCCATATCTTTTTGTTTATTCTATCTCTTTTAATTCTCATCCTAAGAATGTGTTTAGCTACACCAAGATCTTTCATTTCAAATTTAGTAACAAGTTGATATTTCAATTTTGAAATCATACCTTTCCCTGTACCAATAAATAACATATCATCAACATATAATGTAATAAATAGGAAATGATCACCATCAGTTTTATAATAAAAACAATGATCCAATTTAGAATGCTCAAATCCCAGACTCAACACATATGTATCAAATTTCTGGTACCACATCCTAGGACTCTATTTTAGGCCATACAAAGACTTCTTCAATTTGAAAACCAAATTACTTTTACCTTTCACCACGTAGTGCTTTGGTTGTGTCATATAAATATCCTCCTCCAAGTCACCATTAAGGAAAGTAGTTTTCACATCAATTTCTCAACATCTAAATCATAAGCAACAACAATAGAAAGAAAAAATCTAATGGATGTCATTTTTGCAACAAGAGAAAATATCTTACCATAATCAACATCCTCAACTTGAGAGTAACCTTTTGCAACCAACCTCACTTTGTACTTCTCAATACCTCTATATGAACCAATATTTTTCTTGAACATCCATTTGTAACCAAAAAAATTTTGTCCTTCAAGAAATGGTACAAGATCCCATGTATCACTCTTTTTCAAATTTTTCATTTCTTCATCCATAGAAATCTTTCAGGATTCTACATCATTCATACCTAATTCCTTTTCTACCAATCTAGGTTCATCCATGTTAGTATTTAAAGAAAAAATGCATCTCCAATCATTAGGTGAATACCTTTCAGGTTGTTGTCTATGCCATGTAGGCCTACAAACAAGCTGAGTTGGAGGTTCTTCCTGCTCTTCTAAAGATTTAGAGCTAGATGAGCTCTCCTCAACTTCTTGTCTATCTATGGGCCTTGATTCAAATTTCTCAGGTGTACAAGTAAATTGAATCACATCTTTCTGTATACTTTGTTTTGGCTACAATGTAATACAAGAAGCCTTAGTTTCTCTAAAAATAACACTTCTACTAGTGGTTTACAATTTTAGCCAAAATTTGGACAGAAAGTATTATTTTTAACTGATCTTGCCTTCACATTAGGGCACCTATAGCAACTAAGCTGTGAAGAATTTGAAGATGAAGATTGCAAACTAGGAATCTCATCAAATTTTGTCTGTAGATTCTAAAATATTTTTCAAAATTTTTGGAATCAAGTGCACTTTTTTCCATCTCCCACAAAATTGATTTTTGAAGAAACAACATTTTTTTAAAAGTGGCCTTTGTCATTATAATGCATAACCTTTTTTCATGAAGGATAAAATTCTAATTCTTTCAAATTTGGACTTGTAACTCTGATATCTAGTGCTTCCACTTGGTTAGATAGTTTTTTATTGAATATTTTTTCCTTAATCAAGTTTCAAAGTCAAATGAACTACAATTCAGACACAACGCGACCGTATAACGCATATCTTTTTTTGTATATGTCAAAATTTAATTTAATTTTTTTTGTTGGATCAAGGACTTCAATATCTGGTGCACTCATATTTTCCAATTTTTTTGATAATCTTCTATTTTTCTACATGTAGAAGAACAAAAGAAATTCATTTTTTGATGAAAAACCTATGTTTAATAAAACTTAAAAAATAAATACATAACAAAACCAAAAAATATTAAAATTATATTCATTGGATGGCTTGTTCTGAGGAATACCATAATCATTTGAAATAAATTTTAAATGAATTCATTTGATCCCCCAAAAGCTAAATCAATAGTGATTTTTTATCAACATTTTGATAGGTGTAAAGGAGACGCATTTATAGGTATGGTTTAAAACTGGCGAGGTTCTATCCAAGGGGGTTTGATCTAAGGTGATTTGATCAAACCCTCTTCAATTGGAATCCTTAAAATGAAACTTTTTAAGGCTTAAATCATTATATTTTCTAAAAATATGTGATTTCAGCTAAAATTAAGTTCCTCTTTCGGGAATTGTAAATACCACTATTATGACAACACCCTTTGATAGATTTTCTCTGTTGCATCTATTTTTTTGTTGTTGCCTTCCTCTTTTGACAGTCGCCATGAAAGCTGAAAAGCTTGTATGAAGCTCACTGTGAGATAAAAATCTTGCCAAAATGAAGAGTTTGTATGAGAAAGCTTCAAGTAATCATTCAATAGGCTCCGTTTTTTTTGAATTTGGGTAATAAAGACCCCATCCTTTGTTTCCTCCTTGAGAATAAAGGGTGGAAGCTTGTTTCCTTTCTGTTGTTAAAAAAAACACTCCATTTCATTTATGTTGTTTATCTGACTTGCAAAAGGCTCACTGGCCGCGGCCATGAATAGATAGATGTGTTCTTATGCTTCATTTCTAAAAACCCTCCTGTAGTCTTTTGACTTTCCTTCTTCTCTTTCATAAATCATTGATAAAGTTAAAAAACCCCTTAAGAAAAACCCCTGCTTGGGTCTCCTGTAGCCTTCATTTTTTTTGCACTCCTTAACTGTTGATAAAGAACCCAAATGGGTCACTGGATTTTTATACAGAGCTCAAATTTGTTGCAATAAATAGATGATTTTTGCAATTTTATTTCATTTTTCCTATAGAATATAAAATGTAGCTCCATTTTGTGTGATAAAACCATGCAAGGTTATGATAACAATGAGATTCCATAGGGGGTCACCTGTTGAAACAAAAGATTCCTTTGTTCATTTGGTAATGTGCTTTAATCTTTCACTATTACTTCAAGAAAAGTGATGAAAAATGGCTCTACTTGACTTCTTGTATTATCTTCTTGTATTCAGCCTAGATGGGCTCCATAACTGCATTTTTGATTGTCAAGGACACTACACCAGTTACCATCTTGCACTGAACATGAACAAAGTTTAGTACTAAAGCCACTTCCTTCTAGTCACAAATTCTAATGGAATTTTAATCTTATTGATGCAATGTTTTTCCCCTATCAAAGCTTTTCCTATAGCTGACGACTGCATTCACGAGTTATTCCTATTATATACTTATGCATTGAGGGCATAAATTAGGTTGTAAAACACCATGAACACTTATCTATTACTGACCCTTGGTAGCTCACCTCCTTGTACATTTAAAACCAATGTCATACTCTCATTTGATTGCCATCATAACGTTTATGATCTTGTTGTCAGAATTATATGTCAGGACTATTGTAATGCTGAAAATTGTCTCCCAAAGATGTCTTCCATGTTGCCTATGCATAATGGGGCATAACCTACCTACCCTATTTAAGATGCTTGTAAGTCATTTTAGAGTTCCTGCAAATGCCTACATTCCTGATCCAACTAAGAGACTTAACTTAGATTATTTCAAGCATCTTCATATGCTAGAATTTGAGGTCTATCATTGTAAATCAGATCCCCTTATGAGCAAGTTCTTTACAGTTGAATCAGGGAATAACTCTTGGATTTCATGAGGGATTGTCACCGACTTTTACCTTTTAGATATCTGGTAGAGCAACCTAAAGAATCTGTTGATTTCTAATACATGTTCATACTTTGTAAGAAGTTGATTTGAAGTTCTCTTCTCTTAGCTTCCTCATTTGAATTCTTTGAGATAACTACTTAAGGTGTATTGTATTCAACACCCTACTCATTGTCATAATTGCTATCTCATGATCTTTGTAGATTTCTTAAATGGTGATTGTCACCTCCTTTGATTGTCTATGCACCAACCCCCATTCATTTGATGACTATCAATGGTTGTGCTTAGCCATTATGACAATGAGTAGAATTATTACTATGACTATCCTAGAATTATCACTGAGAGATATCAATCCCCTGGTCTTGCATAGAAACCTTGGACTCCTTTTGGCTGTCTTCATTGTTTTTCACATTCACTTGATTAGTATGTGTTGTTGTTGTCCTTCAATGATGATCAACATGTATTTTTGTTGTTCCTTTACCCTCCTTAAGACTGTTCCCGTAGCTTGTATAAGATCACATAGAGAGCACTTTGTTGGTGCAGTGTCACTATCCTTGATGATGCATCAAAGTTGGAAGGTCACTGTCCATAATTGGTCACGACTGTCCTTTATGATTCATAGTGCTTAACCACTATCTTGCAACAAGACTACCTTCATTGCATGGTAGTAATTACTAAAGGGTTGTCAACTATCCATTTTCTCTTAATGGATGATTGAACTGTGTATGTACTTAACATGACTGTCCTATCTTTAAGTGGTTTCTCCTATTTAAAAGTATTGGAATAGTTTGTGATCATGGCTAAGTAATTCATAAAAGTGTATCATTATACTCCATCAAAAAATCATCTTGAAACTTGGTCTACTGGAAACCCTCCTTACTTTGTGATGCTCAGTCATGTTATATGATTATGCACGGGCCTTCTAGACTGTCCTTAATGCCAGGACAACATTCTTTGTACTTCCCTCACATTCATCTAATTTTACCTCCTCATGCAATCTTCTCAAGGAATCTTTACTTTCATATGGAAGAGTCATTACTATTGACACCGACCATTGGATTGTGTAAGTAGTGGACTGATTTTCTGTTGATGGGAATCCTCCACATGGTATGTTGTCATTGCTCTTGATATTAGTTTGCTTTCACCACCCTGTTTTCTTCCTTCTTGCATCAAAATGGCAACCTCCATCAGGTAAGTGCACAATGGGAAACCATCATATGAGGGCTCCATTGTTGTCATAAACCCCTTATAATGACATATTCATGATATGTAGATATCTATGTCAACTAGAGTTGATGTTTCTTGAATATCTTTGCCTTTTTCCTTTCCTCAAACCATCATACATTTATTGTTAGCTGGAAAACCTGTTGTCTAATGTTTGGTTGAGAAGGCCTTGAATTCAGCCCTATGCAACTTCAGATTTTGTCTTTAATTGTTGTCCTTATATTTCATGTTCATAATTATTTCAATCATGTCATGTTCTCAATCTCAAGGACATCATATTCATCTAACTCATGGGGCAATGAACTAGATGGCCATGTTTCTTTTCCAT
>VDFB02154278.1:0-12651 GCA_007258455.2 Sequoia sempervirens | reverse complement strand
TTTTGTTATATACTTATAGATGCTTAGATATATTTCAGGCAATGCATAGTGTTATTTCATGAAAATGTGCTTGTATTTCATTTTGAAATGTTTTATTATCATTGCCATGGAGGTATTAGGCATTTGTAAACTATGACTATGAATAGGAATTTTAATGAAATTGTTGCACAATTAAATCTTATTCTAGTTACCAAATTAATGTGAATATATGATTGTTGCTTATGATTTCATTGGTAATGTGCAGGAAAGAAAAGGGGTGCCAATACGAGAACAGAGAACCAATGAGAACAAATTGAAAGACACCCTTTTGTGCTTATGTATTTGATTTCCTTATTTTAGAGCTGAGGAAATATAGTTACTATGTTTATTCTTTTGGGTTGAAAGGTTATTTAATTGTGTCATGTGAGATGTAAGTTGGGGTTAAGGTTTAGGAACCCTTATCCAAGTGTGAAACTCGGATAGAACCTTAAGTGGGTCTTTAAAGAGGGTTGTTGGTCAATTTCCTTGGTTGGGATGCAAAATAAATCCCCTAGGGTCTATACCATAGTGGTAGGGGTCAAGTGGGCATGCAATAGGACCCCAAGGACATGATTTGACCCTTGAAAAGTCCTCATATTGAAATATACGAGCCTTGGTATGAGGGAGGGTGAAAAGATTTGGGGTTGGGTCCAAATGCATGCCTCTTTACTTATGCAGTAGCATTCTCGCTTGAAGAAGCGGGAGTGGTACACTCCACACCTCCCCATCCAAAAGGTTGCAAGTTGAAACTCCTATATAGTTGGATATGAAGAATGAGTAGGGTGTTACCCACTTCTCCTTTTGGAGAACTCTAGTTGAGATAGAAGAAAGAATGAGAAGAGGAGAGAAGCCTTCCTCTTTGGAAAGATTGTGATCAAGATGGCTTGGATAGGAGAGGAAAGATGGATACAAGAGTTCAATCACTTCCACTAAAAGAAAAGAGATAAGTTATTCCTATTCTCTTCCACCCTTGGTTATTGGTTGTAAAATGGTAACATATTGTATGGATCTTGGTTGAAGATAGAAAGTAGAGAACCTAGATGCATGGGATTTATGCTATGTTAGTTTTATTTCCTGTGAAATTGAGAAAAGACTCCATTTATCACCATGGAGCTAAACAATTACTTGCTCGGGGGTATGGCTAGAACCCATGAGGTTCCATGATGCCATTACGGTAGGGTGGAGAGCAAGACCTTGATCATGAGTTTGTAAGTCATTGCTTCCTCAAATATTGTGGTAAGATTGTAAGTCCAAAATGATGGTTTCATATTTTGTTTAATAAAGGAATGGAAGAGAAAGACCTTACCATTAGTGAATTACCATGTTAGAAAATTTAAAATCTATGTATTGAGGTGGTTAAGGACTTACTTTACATTGATAT
This sequence comes from Sequoia sempervirens, assembly GCA_007258455.2. NCBI lineage: Eukaryota > Viridiplantae > Streptophyta > Pinopsida > Cupressales > Cupressaceae > Sequoia > Sequoia sempervirens. The sequence goes on along the minus strand of VDFB02154278.1, from coordinate 11,252 downwards.
CACTTGTAATTAAATTTATTGCTGAAGGTATTTTTATAAAGAATAACTCCTAAAGTGTTGTAAGTTATGAGGAAACTACCCCTATGGATGATTTATTCTTATGTGCAAAATAATGAATTTAATGGGAGTTTCATGCTTTTAAACAGTGACATATAATAGTGTTTATGTATTTATTAATAGATTAAATTTGGGTTACATTCATCAATTTTGTTCTTCGTGAATTTTAATTATAAAGTTCGTGGTTATTCCCTTTTGGAGAGTTCTCTCAAACAAATAAAAAGTAGCAAATAGCTCGCTATGATTTCATCTTTTTAAAACCTTATCTATGCCGGTTCTTTTATACCTGGTAAGCAAGCAGAAGCAAAACAACAGCGGAAATTTTGCCGTCCAACTGAATACTAAAAGAAACAAATCTGGTTTGAAATAAACCGCGAGAGTGTAAAGCTCTGAAAAATAACATACCGTTAAGGTTGTATTGAACATCACAACCGTGAACAACCTACTAATTCCAGAACAGGTATATACCATAATCCTAGGTTTTGGGTCAAATAAAATAGATGGCGTGATGGGCCAGTCAACCTGCTTAGGTGCCATACAACACTATCAACCTGCTCTCGACCTCTTCAAGTCTATATTGGACTACCTATTCCCACACCTCTTGGGTGCACGTAGCTTGTCACTGCATAAGCAGATTCAAGTATCTCGAGTAGCTGAGTAGTTCTAGATAATAATTTATGGTGCAACTAGAGTTGACACAAGCTCTCTGAGGTCGCAACCCCACATATAGGGCGATACATTGTCTATCCTTGGGTATATTCTTGAGGAACTTTATTGTTCCCTACCCCTTCGTTATGGCATTCAGCAACATTGCTATCATTCCCTCGTAATGCTCAGAGATCTCCTACTTTCTATGTTTCCATTTACACAAGAGATTATAGTAACACAAAGAATAAACGCAACATTTGTACACAGGTAAGAATTTCGAAGCTCTCTAAAACAACCTGGGTTAAAGGTTTTCCATTGGTACCCTGAGTTCAGCTCTTCACTGCCCTCATTCTAGTTGATACAAAAAAAAAAGAGCATACATTTAGTTCCACACCTTTTTCTTAATATTCCAGCATCCCTCAGTGCCATGCGAATGATGGAAGGATAGAAGGAATGGGGCTGATGGTGGCAGCCACATCCATAGCTCACAAACGTTCGACACAGGCGATGAATTAGGGGCCTAAGGGATGCACCCCATCATTTTAATTCCTGAGATAAGAATGATACAACATACAATATAATACCCTGGTTAACTGTGCGGTGATTAGGGCTAAGAACTTGGTTCTTCAGGATATGTTGGCTCTCCCAGTCGTGGACCAAATCCATCAATTAGATAGGACATTGAATGCTAATATTATTATTCTTATCTTTGGTAATCACATACCTAATTGGGTAGCTGGGATTGTGGGGCGAGTTAATGCTTAGCGTAAATCTTATTCTAGGATTGTCAGTATAGGAGTCAGCCTGCATCCTGCAGGAAAATTATAGTGTTTATTATCTTCGCTGGTCGGTCAAACTTGTAGTGAAGCCGTATGGTATGATTTAATTCCTGGTAGAATGCATTATAATTAATTTTGGAGGTGTGCAAATTTTGTCAGACATCACTGGCTCTATAGAATCTACGCAGCAGTTGCAAGGATGAGAAACATAAATGCCATTTCCCTGTTTTAGATTCACAATCTAAAAGTAGAGGTAGAATTTAATCTGTACTGTTTCTTGAGCCACTCAATTCTGAGCTCGAGACAAGGTAGTTGTCTTCTCGTGAGTATTTTAATAGTAAGATAAAGTTGTTGTGAGGAGTCACGTGAGGATTCCTTTTGGGCATACAATTAAATTGAAAACCAAACCCCCCTGGTACTCATGGTAATGGCAACAGTAGACTGCATAAATAAACCAATCTCCAACATTGTTTTATGGTTGGATTGCCATGCGAAGCTTTTAAATCACTGCCATAATGTCTTTTTCGGTAATCATTATGTATAAGAAATTGGCGAATCTGTCATGTCAGGGGAGATAGGTGACAAATTTATTGTTGGAATGAATTTCCAATCCACCCAGCTGCTGAAGCGTCCTCTTGGACAGTCTATCACTATCCAGATTTCAAGGACAAATCTAGTCTTCATATGATGTAACGTAAGGAATGACTTTCACCATTGGATTTAAATTTTTCCACCTACCAAAGCAAGCTCAACATGCCCCTCTGGTACAACTATAATGCTCGAACGCCAAATATAGATAAATATTTATTTCCAAACCAATATAATATAATGATCTCGTTCATGCTTGCGGTGTCGTATGTATAAATGAAATAAAATAAAATATCAACGATTCTTACTCAATGCTAAGCTAGAAACCTTATTTTCAGTCAGTTAAGTGATTTTCAACACCTCGTGTTTTTTATTTTCAATATGGAAAGTAGCACTCTGTTATTCTCTGACGTCATGTGGAGTCAAGTATCAAAATCGACACAGCTCACTTGTGAGAGCTAATTAATTTTATTATTTATAATCTGCCTTCTACTTCCACACACATAATCTGTGATGCAGATTATACTAGCTATTTCTCGTCAAGAAAATAGCTGCTACGACTATTGCCTGCACCTATGCTGTTCTCTTTGGATGGAGTCTTAATAATGGCACACGTAATTAGCAATTGGTTATCATCATAGCATTAGTCAAGAATAATCGTAACAAAAGAAATAATAATGTTTTAGTCACTAAAGCATCATAAGCGTGTTTTCTCTCTTAACTGACCATATATCACCTTCCCTATAAAGGCGTGGAGATGGAGCAAAGAATAATTTATAAAAAACAAAAAAATATAATAATAACAAAAAGTAGAAGTCGTGCCCATTTCATAATAGTGTGGGTTTCCATAATCTCTTTTAAGAAGAGAAAACGTAAGCTAAGGGCTAAAAAAAAAAAAAGAAAAAAGAAAAGTATCTAATTTATAAGAGATGAATTTAATATCCTTAAGTTTCCTTTATTTACTTCTTTAAAATGTTAAGTTAATTTATATAGAATTATAATCTTACTTTCTTCACCTAGGGATTTAAACTTATTTTTGAAAGAAAAAGAATTTAGTAAATTTAAAAATAACTTTATTCATGGGTAAACTAGAAATTCTAAATAAATAAAATAATTAAGAATATGAATTGTCTTATTTAAAAAAAAAACAATAATAATTGGTTTAGATTTTATGGGTTTACCATTGTGATTGTGCATTTTTCTTTATATAAGAAACTAATTGTAATACATTGATTTGGGTTTCCGGAAAATGGAAATTTAAGTTCAAAATATGATGAAAGTTTTTCGAGTAAACCCTTCGTCCTTGTTAATGGAGTCAAGCGCTCATTGAAATATAATAACAATTAACTAAAACAAATAAAGTATTGTGATTGTGTTAGATCCGCATTAGGATGTGGCCATGGAAAATTCGGTGAATGTTCCACCTCCAACAAACCCAATTTAGCCTAATGGATGTCGTACCAAACCCTTAAGCTAACTTTCATACTTGGGTTAAGTAGTGACCTTGGCGTAGTGTGTGGTGAGCAACTTAGTTATAACCCTCACCTCAAACTGTTAGAGTAATAATTAGCTTAACCAATGTATTGAAAAAAAAAAAATGTTGGGTATTTCAGTAGCAATTTTAGTATGATAAGAGTTACATAATTGTTTGCGCCAGTTAGTTAGTTGCTGGTTATTATATTAAATGGACCTGCCAAAATCAGAATGATCTTTTGCCTTCGTGAGAGCTATTGTTCTATCCCTTTAAGCAAGAAGAGTCTGACGTAATGCTAATCATATATCTATAGCCCTAAGTACAATGTTTAAACACTGCAGCAATTTAATCTGTACTGTCTTGATTTGTAATTGCTTATCTACATTCTGTAATTGCAAATGTATTTCTTTATCTCCGCCCTATGGTAGCTCCTTTCCCACTCCGGGTTAGAAAGCACATTCTGGGTGTCGAGTTACTTTCAGCATTCTAGCTTATTTCTCTTCAAAGCATTGTAATTTCTGTTATCTCCGCCATATGGTCGCCTCATTTCCATATTGGATTGAGTAGCACATACTTGGTGTTGAGTGTGCTTTCAGTATATTAGATTGTAGGGATCCTCTGACCACATGCTCGTCGTTCACCGGCGCATTCTTGGTTAGAGTTCTTGCATAAGCATTTTGATTCAGATCCTCTGACCAATGCTCACACCTTGCCCACATCGGGATCCTGGTGTACATCTCCAAGTTAGAGTTGTTTCGCAGATTATATTTTGGTTTAATGCTTAAATCCAATGGCATTTATTTGTAACTTGAATGAATAAAGTAAAAAAAAATTTGGCCTTGAAGATTTCAACATTATATATACAGTCTTTACCTTGTGCCTTAGGGAGTCCAATAATAAATTCTATTGAGATTATGGTGGAAGGAAGGATGGGGAGATGGCCATTTACCATGAAAGTCCTCATATTCAAGCAGCAGTGAGTATTCACCATAGACACCCCACATCTTGGAAAATGAATATTGCTGTGATTATATATGGGAAGGAGCTGAAGAAACCTCCATAAGAAGAGGTATATCAGTATTACCCTCAAGCTATGGGCCATTAAGCATTACTTCAGACTTCAGAGTACAGACACACACTGTCCACTTGCCATCACAATATTTGTTATTATATATTAGAAATTAAAATTTTAAAGTGGGAAAAGGATGCTTACATGCCATGCTGCCTACCATCCAGTGTTAATACCACACCCTTTTCTCTTTGTTTTGGCCTTCAGAATATTCCTACAATACTGATGCTTCATGGATGGTCATGTGAATTATGATTTAGAACTAAGAATGTTATGCATTGATCAGATTTTGAAAATGTCAAATTAAGCTTGTATCGGTCTCAATACAGCTCTCACCCTGCAACTTTTGTTTTTAATCATTTGAATTTACAGAAAATTTGCATACTTATATGTTCTTTATCGGCAGTTTATTATATTGTAGTTTTGTAATTTCAGAGATTGGTGTGATGGAACTGGGATTTCATACTTGTATTTTACTTTTTATCGAAAATTACAATACATGTTTCTGGCACTTTTTGAAGGGGTTTTATGTTTGAATTTTTTGTCAGGATGATGAGATACAGTCATTATCTTCGTATCAAATACCTGCAAATAATTTTTCTTTGCATCCTTTCTTCATATCCCATGCTAGTGGGGGATTAAGCCAAAGGTCATTGGCGACCGCTGCAGCAAGACCATTGCCTCAATCATCTGCCGAAAATACAATTGTTTCAGATATGCTTGTTGATTCATTTGGAAGGATGCATACATACCTAAGGATCTCCTTGACAGAGCGGTGCAACCTTAGGTGCCAATATTGCATGCCTGTCGAAGGTGTGGAACTTACACCCAAACCAGAGCTTTTATCACAAAATGAAATTATACGTTTGGCAAACCTTTTTGTGGCTTCAGGTGTGGACAAGATAAGGTTGACAGGTGGAGAACCAACTATTAGGCCTGATATTGAAGATATATGTGCTCGCTTGACTGGCCTAAAAGGGCTGAAGACCCTGGCAATGACAACAAATGGTCTTACTTTAGCAAAAAAACTTCCAAATCTGAAAGCAGCTGGATTGAACTTGTTGAATATTAGCTTGGATACTTTGGTTCCAGCAAAATTCGAGTTCTTGACTAGACGTAAAGGGCATGCAAAAGTTTTGGAAGCAATAGAAATGGCCATTAATCTTGGTTACAATCCTGTTAAGGTGATAGTCTTGCACTGGAAGTATAACAGCGTTTTTTTAGCTTATTCTTTATATTTTATGTAGCAGATAAAAATTGGTTAATAATTTTAGTTTCCAGTAGCTATAAAATGTGTACTTTCTAATTTGTAGTTTTGAGTTTTCCAGTTTGTTAGTCAAGTATTATTCTTGTTGTTATGATCCTTACCTTGGTGTGACAACAGGTCAATTGTGTTGTCATGCGTGGGCTAAATGATGACGAGATTTGTGACTTTGTAGAAATGACAAGGGAAAAGCCCATCAATGTACGATTTATTGAGTTCATGCCTTTTGACGGCAATGTCTGGAATGTAAAGAAGCTTGTTCCTTATGCTGAAATTATGGACAAAGTGGTAGGTGGAAGCATCTGTGGAATGTCTGCGTTTAGCTTGAGCTTCTCAGACAGTAATCTTAACAATGAGTCATCTCTGTGAATTCACATTGTGACTTTGGTTTATCTTTGTTTAACTTTAGTCCTTTTGCTGTTGTGTTGCTGATACCCATAAAATATCTTTTCCTCCTGGAATTCCTCTCCACTCCCCTTTGATGTGATTCTGCTGCCATATATTCCTCTTGCCTTTTACCTCTCCCTTTAATTACTTTCTCATTCTGAAATAAGACTTCTTTTCTCCATTGTTTTTAGCAGTTGGCTCTTAACTCGTGTTTCTGTATAGTTAGCAGATTTTTTTCTTTAGCTTTCTCCCAGGTGTTCTTATGCGTTAGATATTTATATGATATTTTTTTATGTTATCTCCCATTTTTTTTTATAATTTTTTTTCCCGCCTCTTTTTCCCCCTTTACAATTTTCGTGAGCGAGTCTTGTACAAGTCTCCACCATGTTTGGTACATTTTTGATCCTTTATTCAGTCCCTGTATTTTTATATTTTTAGACTTGAATTTTTTTTGCACTAACTTTTTGGAAGTCTTATCTCCTACCTTAACTTATTTTTCTTTGGTTTCTGCATCATCTCCTTGGCATCTCATACATTTATATTGAGCCACTCCTGCAATTCTCACATTTTTTTTCTTATCCTGATGAGGGATCATGGAGTGTGATCCAAAAATGTTGATAAAATAGACATAGTTTTTACTATAATCTCTCTTGCTCATTTTAATTAACCGTGAAAGCCTCATGATCATTAGAGATTAAACATATTTCCTATGACAGGCACAGCGATATAAAGGTCTCAAACGGCTTCAGGATCATCCATCCGATACAGCGAAGAACTTTAAGATAGAAGGCTTCCAGGGTACCGTCTCTTTCATTACATCAATGACACAGCATTTCTGTAGTGGATGCAACCGATTGCGTCTTTTGGCAGATGGAAACTTCAAAGTTTGCCTTTTTGGCCCTTCAGAGGTGTAAAACTTTCCTACTAGGAATTTTCCTAATGATTTTGATTTTTCTAGGGTATCTTACATGTATTCTTTCTCTTTTGCATTTACCTGTATGTGCTTATGCATTCCTATAGATGGCAATTTTGACATTATATTTTGTTAGACTTATCCATATGAATATTTGAAAATTTACACACTGAATAAAAGGAATGATCAAATAGTGGTACTTAGATTCCTTTGTGGTTTGAATGTAAACACTTTGTGTTATTGTTACAAATGGACCGTTGGAATTGTGACAACCTGTTGCACCTATTGAAACTAAATCATACATGCACATTTTGGGTTCATTTGTTTTAGGTTCACAGTCCTTCCTATTGTGTAGGCTATGTACGTTGTATTCATGCATAGAAAAATAACTTCTATTACTTGTGTACAATGTTAATTGTTGTAGACAGGTATTTATCTTCTATGTTGTATGTATATGTGACGTATAGGATCTTTTCTATTAACATATTCAAAATTAAACTGAGGCAACTGTGTTTTTGGTTTTGTTTTTCTGCTGACCATCAGTTGTTGATGTGCATTTGTAATTATAACCTTGAACATTGAGTCAAGATTATTCCAAAAGTAAAATGAGAAAAATTTTAAACAAATGGGCAACAAAATTAAATAATCAATGTCTAGAGAAACCCAACTTGTAATACATTATAGTTTTTTTGGCATATAGCAATGGACTATTTCATTCAATGAGAAGTAGAGGACACACATACATCGTCACAAGAAGGGGGATGATAATTTAATATGGACTGAAACAATGGAGTGATTGAAGGTACTTCTGCCGCAACATTTAGTGAGGAGATTTATTCACTTCTTCCTGAGTATTTGTTTCAGGCCTGCAGCTTAGATAGCAAACATCTTGCTATTTTTTGTCAGAGTTGAGATGGATATTGTAATTTATTACAAAAGTCTTGATTATCCATCTTACCTTTTGGCTGCCTTGTATTCTTCTTGGGCATGGTTGAATGGGATTTTTTGAGTTAACTCAAAATAATTATGGTTGGTGTCTTAATGCATTTACTTGTCTTTTTTGTATTGACATGTCACTTAGGGCCCATGGGGTTGTCTAGACCCTAGTTGGAAAACTCAGACTTGGCAGCCCAAAATTTTGACTCCAACCCAGGACTCTTCAAAATCTTGTCATAAATTCAGAAAAGAAAAAAACATAATTACACAAAAGAAACATAAACTAATGCAGTTAGAGAACACATAAGTCTATTCTGATTATCAATTTGTCATAATTCAAATATTACATATGTTATATGACCCCTAAACACACAACATTTGAAATTTCAAAGTTTCAAATTCAAACAGTACATTGTATGATGTATCACTGTAAAATTATAAATATTAATTGTTTAACCATTGACATACATCATAAGCAACCCAATAGATAAGGTGATCATAGTCTTGGCACATGTGTGAAAAAGAATTGGTCATCATAGTTTGCAATGGGCTAATAGGTTTCTTTCATGACATCAACAAAACTCAATCACAATTCTACATGAGTGATGTCCATAGTGCAATAGTTTTCGCACCAAATTTTTTAACAAACAAGGCTCAAAAAGGAAAATGTTGTCATTTCTGAATCAAAGAAATACTTTATGACAAGTAAGGATCAATTTAGTTACCTAAAGCACCAATATTTATCTTGTCTTCAAATATTGAGATATCTTGATTTACTTGGGTTCTATTTAGTTTTTGGGCTCCAAATGGCTTGTTTGTTGTTTACGATGTTGGTCCAAGGAAGAATAGATCTATAGCAAGAGTTTTGTGAGGAGATCAATCAATCTGGATTTTTCCTATGCAGGGTGCTGCTCCAAATCATGTGTGTCTTTGTAGAACATTTTCCATCATCTTCAAGTACCATGTTGGATCTTATATCTTTAGTTTTGGTTTGTCTGCCATAATTGGGGTTTGTGTAGAGAGGCTATGAAAATAAGACAAACAATTAGAGGTTTCAAGAGTAAAGCTCCTATAATAGACCTTGTAGTAGTAGGTATATAAATGAAGAGTTTGACTGAGATGAGACTGATTGCTCTAATTCTACTTATTTGGGGCCTGGTGTGATCTAGGGGACAACACATGAACACAAATTCTAATGTGTTACAAGTAGAAATAGTTTATGGAGGAGAAAGCAATAGGAAGCAATAACTATTGTTCAATGACAAATAATGAAAAAGTAATAAAACACCATGCTAAAATTGTAGCACAAGATCGTATTAACTTGTCGACTCTTCAAGTTATTGAAGAGTTAATATATATCAACCAACTGAATTGTCTAGCTAACTATCTGATGAATAGTTGTTGTACATTAATGTGTAAGTGAGGAAGATGAAGGGATGATTTGGTTGTTACAAGAAAATCCATTGCTCACCTTCCACTTGTTCATATTCTCAATTATATTGTATTCCACAGATACTGCATAATGTGTGTGTTGAACATGGATTACATTGTTAGGGATGTGTAGTGTCAGATATGATAGACTCTGCACTTTTGAACTTGGGATGATGACAAAGTTAGAAATGAAGACAAACTTGATTTGGAGTATCGTCATGAGATATCACAAGATTATCAAAATTCCATATCCTCAAGGATTAATGAACAATGCATGTGGCATTGTGTTTGGATATGAGATTAGTGTTATATATTATACGAATGTCTACTTTAAATTTTTTGGATAGAATTAAGTAGTTTTCTTATGATGTTAGGACAGTTTTTGCAACCAGCATACTCGATGCTACCTTGTTTATAGATGAGGGAGCTTTTGTTTTCCTACAATGTGATATGGTCTACATGTAGGATAATTGACATATTATATTGGATGATATTAATGTGATGTCTATATGCTTTGTCATGAGCTCAATGTAGTTAAATAGACCCATTTCCACTGTTTACCACGTGTATGCTTTAGTTTTGCTGCATTCTCGCAAGCAGAGCAAGTACTGAAAACTTTGCTAGTATTCACCATGGGCTCATTTGTGCATAGCAGGCAAGCTCGAGTTTGAGATACTTGGTCACCCTTTCGACTCACAAGCAGAGTGATCACTGAAACTGTGCTTCAAACAATTGCTGATCTTTGCTAGAATGGAAAATAAAATATGCACTATTCTTGAAAGTTCATGTGGTTGCTGACAACCATCTCAAATAAGACAAAATGATGAACACAAGTTTGAAAGGTGTTGAGTTAAAAAACTGAATCAAAACAAAGTCATTTTAGATGCAATTTTGTCACACCAATGGATTATTTAGATGCAATTTTGTCACACCAATGGATTTTGTTTGTGTGTTTTGTTCCATTGTTTAGATTTCAGACAAAGGGGTTAGTGATGTTTATTGTTTCTTTGTGAATGCCTTCAATTTGGCATGAGTTTTTTTTGTGCATGTGGATGTCTCATCATTCTTTGACCACTTATTTTTTGTATGAGATTGGTGGATTGAAAATATTTAATTAGTGCTGGTCAGGATTTGTCTTTGGTGTATTACTCTCTGTTTTGATTTCTTAACTATTTCTTTGTTTAAAATCTTTGCAAAGGTCTCCAAATGATGGCTTTGGCCTTTGATTCTCATTACATCTTTGATCAACAACTTTGTGTAGGCCTTACAATTTTGCTTTAGTGCTCAGTGTTCTTCTGTTTTATCTTCTTAGTTGACCAGCTACCATTTATTTCTTTTTACCTTTGAAATATTTGTCTTCAATACATTATTTTCCTTTTCCCTTCTACAAACATAACTTCTAACTATTTTATTTTTGATTAAGGGTTCAAGGTAGGATTTTTGAAAGGGCTGTAACCCTTTGTCCAAAGCAAGAAATACAGGTCAATAAATTCCAACCAGTATGTAATGTCCCCTCTTGGGATAACCCTAAATCTTGCCCTGTGATTTCTTATAATAGACCTGCTTTATGTTGTACCCAAAAATTAAAATTTTTGTTACACTTATACATTTTGAAGAAATGAGTAAAAGTCTTGTTAGATCTGTCAAAAAGGTCAAAATTTGGGTGTGCATGTCTTGCATGAGGGGTAAGAATAAAAAAATTCCAA
>VDFB02154277.1:0-19923 GCA_007258455.2 Sequoia sempervirens | reverse complement strand
TTGCAAATAATTAATGCAGTTATAAGGTCCTAACAGTTTGCATTCTCATGAGGTTTTGTTTCAAAAGAAGTTGGTGCTTCTAACTTGAAGTAGGTGCTTCGGTTTGTTATTGGAGTTGGTGTTCTTGAATTGTTATAGAGTTGGTGCTCTAAAAAATATTGTAATCAGTTTGGAATTAAGCCTGTAAGGCATTTTGGAGTGGTGTTTCTACCCCAAGAGGGTTTTCCACTCGTCAAAATTTTGTGTTTCTCTTTTGTGTGGTTTGTGCCTATCTTGCTTAATTTTTTCATTCAATCTTTTGTGAAAGTAGTTCATGCAATGCTCTGATACATTATTACAATTTCAAGTTGTCTAAAAGTTCAAAGTTTAATTGTTCATGTTCAATGTATGAATGTTATTCTATCATAAGTTAGTTTGATGTCATGTGTAAAAGAAAGCATTAAAAGTTTGTTCATTCAACATTATGTGAACAATGTACATCATGCTTTGATATGAGTTGTTAAGCATTCATGTTATGTTTGGTTAAGTCATTGGAAAACAATCATTCAAAATTCAGTATTCATATTGCATATACAAAGTCACTCATTTGTTCAAGATCAAACGGTTCAAATATTCATTTCAAGTCATAAAAAGTTGTTATACATTATTTTGATTCAACCCCGCTCTCAAAGTAATTCCACTTCCAACAATTAGTATCAGAGCGTAGGGTCATGCATTAGGTTTTACCACCTAGGATTGATTCTGGTATTGGCAGTCTATCAAACATATCTTGAATTCAAAGAAGATACTTTTGTGTCTTAAGTCTGTTTGATTTAAGAACTTTTGGTGTTGTAGTGTTGTATGTGATATGGAAAAAGGTAGAAGAAATAAGGGAAAGAGAAGTTCATAGTAAAACATTAACAATTAGGATTTTTCTGAACCTAGTGTAAGAAGTGATGAAGAAGTGATCATCAATAACTCATAAATGATACAATAGTCTATGCACAGAATACCTCAGTTTGAAGGCACCAACTTTATTCTATGGAAGTGTCAGATGGAAGCTTATTTGTCCTCCTTAGGGTTTGATGTGTGGGTAGCAGTAGAAAAAAGTTGCATTGTATTTGTAACATCTCCTTTCACACATGAGGAAAGGATAGTTCTTGAATCTAATGCTAGGGCTCTAGATGTTATTTTCAATAGTTTTCCAAATGATATTGTTGCTAAGGTTATGCAGTGAAGAGATGCAAAGGAATTTTGGGATAGATTGATTGAAAATATCAAGATGGTGAGTTGCAAGAAGAGATATCTTTGAAAACTCAAGCAAGTTGTGATTCATCTGTAAGTGGTGAGTGTGAAAATTCTCATAGTTTTGAAGGAAATCAGGTTGAGTCTAAATCTATAGAGATTATAGATGGTCAATAAATTAATGAAGAGATAGGTCAATTTTTGGATGAAGTAATTTTTTAATAGGAATTTGATGAGCAAGAAAGTGAGGTTGATTTGGAAGGTGAACTCATGTTTTCTTTAGATACAATTAAACAACTTAGAAGAGAGAACTTGATTTTAAAGAGGGAACTTCAACAAGAAAAGGATATTAAAGATAAGGTATGTTCAGATCGTATAGAAGCAAAGATACAAGTTGAAGAAGCTAGAAAGATTGAGGAAGAAGCTAAAAACCAACTTAAGGTAAAAGAATAGAGTATAGAAAAACTTGAGTGTCAAGTGGTCTTACTGAGGAACATTGATAAAGCATCAAAGCAGTTAAGTGATGACAAAATTTATGAGAATGTTTCTATGTCTTTGGATAAAATTATTGGTGCACAGAAAGCTCCAAGTGACAAAAGTGGTCTAGGCTTAGAGGAAGAAAAATTCTCTAAGGTTAAAAAAAGCCTAGAACAAATGTAGACTTAAACTTTCATGTTGCTGACCTTGAAACTGCTAGAGACAAACAACACAAGGATATCAACAAAGGAGGAAGGAATAGAACAAATGGTTTCACAGGGTCTCACTTTGTCTGGCAAGGTAAATTGATGAGTTATAATTGTTCTTTTATCAAGCTATTGTTATTCTTGTTTTGATTATGGTCATAAAGCATCTAAATGTTGGATTAAAGCAAAGAAAAATAATTGTAAAAGGAACTATGGTAATGTCACATGCTTCAAGTGTAGTGAATCAAGTCATATTGCAAGAAATTGTGATAAATTGTTTCTAAAAGATGATGAAGTGGAGTCTAAATCTTCAATTGTTTGTTATAGATGTAGTGAATCTGGTCATAAAGCAAGGTTTTGCAGGGTGAAATTATTTGGAAATGGATCATTAAGGGTCTGGAGAAGAAATCAAGAAAAGGAAGGATTTAGTCTTGTGCATGATGTACAAGGATCGTCTCTTAGCTTTTAATGACTGTTTTGTTTTAGGGGGATTAATCCAAGATTTTATTTACTATCCCCAAGAAGTCTAAGTGGAACAAGTTTTTGAACCTTTAGTATAGTTTGTTTGCTTCATGGACCAGGAGAAGAGTCGTGGTATATTTGATTCATTTGATGACTTTTAGTACATGACTGACAACATACATGTCAGTAATCTTTATGATCAGAAATGCTTGAATTTTTTTCATGCAAATATTCATGTCATAATTAGATCTCAGGGTATCAAGGATGGCATCATGTTTTGATAGGGTGACTTTGGAATAAGTATTGTGGTGTGTGTAGCAATCAGCACAACAATAATTTTATTTGATATGTATTCCTTACATTTTGATAGGTTAATATATATATTATTCATGGTGTTTCCTTATGATTCACAAGCTGGGTTATTTGATAGCTCAGAGTTGCTTAATTCATTCCAAACTTACTTGATTTTGTGTTGATTCAGAAGGATAGTTGTCAGGATGTTTGAATCTAGTGGTGATACAGCGTATTACAAAAATATTTAACAAGTACCATTGTTTGAATAGACCATGATACATTTATAAATGTTTTGGATCACTTGATTAATAGATTTTTGGTTGGAAATGACTCTTCTTTGACAAAGCATCTATAGGATAGCAGTGATATTTATCTTCTAAAGTTGGCGATACAGGACTTGACACAAGTATGCATTACTTTGGGTAGTAAGAACTATGTTGATATCAAGTTCATTTTTCTTGTTGCTTGTCAAGTTGTCAAAATTTGATAGGAGTTGATACTTGCTCATTTTGTTAATGACTTATTTCATGTAGAGTTCTAAGTGGTGAATAAGAACTTTGGGAAAATCATTCTTGTTAAAATCATTTTGGTAGTGATAAGGATGTTTGTTTTGATACTACAATGATATTTCGTTGAGGAATCATATGACAGTGTGGCATGAATGCTTGATTCCTTTGATTCTGACATTCACAATCTGTGTATATTTCTTGAGTGGTAAGTACAGACAATATCTAGTACATTTTATTAATGTTTGACTCTGTTATACCTTCTTCATGTGCTATCAAGAAGTTGTTCTCATGTTTGAGATAGTTCACTAGAATAGTGAGTTTACACATTTGCTTATACACTGTCTAGTCATGCTTCTTATTCTGAGATGAAAGTGGTGCTAATTTAAGTTGAAATTGGTGTTGCTCACACTCAATGATTTAGTATCTTGTACAATGGCTATATACATGTGATTCTTTATTGGATTATGTATCCAATTCCTATGATCAATCCAATGAGGAGATAATGTTTACTTGACTAGTATTTTTGAAACATTGAGGACAACATTGACAACAAGTTATCTTGTGTATCAAGCTTGTATGGTCAGTGGTAAAAAATTTCACCTTGACAAGTTGATAGTGTTCTTACAAGGGAAATTCATCTTGGATATGGATCTTTGAAAGGTTGCTTGGATAGTGGTAGTCCAATGGAAGAGTTTGTTTGGTCTATCAATGACAATGTGCTTTATGAATCTCTCTTAGAGTTTTTCATGCTTAATCTTACTCCTACTAATGTTGTTGGTATTATTGGGCAGGTTATGTGCATGGCTCAGTGACATTTCAATGTTTTGTTTTAGGGGAGCTTGGTTCTATGGTTTCTCTTTTACAGCTCTATTATATTATTGTTGCTTTATTGCTCTATTTGCAATTGGTTATTGTGTTGAATGGTTGGTTGACTTCTCAGTTGTTTTCATGGCACTTCACTATATTCTCCTTGATGCTTTTTCATTGAGGCAAAAAGGGGTAGAGTAATTGGTGTTTGGCCATCAAGGACAAAGGGGGAGTTTGTTGACTTCTCAGTTGTCTTTGGTTGTCCTTGATGACAAAATTTGTTGGCATGCTCTTTCGTATTCATGTTTATGGTGATTCAAGATTTTAATGATATATTGGTTTTTGATGTTTACTGTTGGATCATATGGTGATACTCTTGGTTCATGGCATGGTTGGATCATATGGTGATACTCTTTCAGTTTCATGGCATGCTCTTTCAGTTTCAGTTCTTTACTTGTTGGTACTGACATTTGACATGGTGTTCTTTATGTCAGGACAAGCATAAGCTTCAGATATGTGTCTTGCTTTCATGATAGTCACAGGTATATTCAGCATGTTTACAAGTTACTGTGACATACTAATACTAGTCAATTCATTTTCAATGAGTTCTCATTTGATTCATGGAATCATAAATCATATTAGTTGTAAGGTATAAGACAACATCACAGTTGTGAGTATCAATTTCATAAAGGTAATGCTTATGGCACAATGGTTTCAGTTGATTTTTATTAGATTGATTTGGAATCTATATTGTCTTGGAATCTTTCTATCTTCATAGACAATTGATGTACATGGTCTCAGACTTCAATTTTGGTACATATTGATTGGCTTGGGTAATACATGATACTGGTTTGTTCAGTTGTATTTATAATTATCTCAATTCAGTTTGGATTCTCTTGTATTATTCAGTTTTTGTTATTTTGGTTGGACTAATTCTTTTAGTTCATGATCAGATTTTAGTGGCTACAGGATATTGACAAGGCAAGGTGTCAAGCAACTTATTTAGATGGTATATGCTACATGGGTAAATGCATGGTTGGCATATATATTTGATGTTGGTCTTGTGAGCTCAAATTTTTTTGTTGACATTAAACATGGGGATAAAATCCCATTGGTAGTATTATTATTATGACCTAAATACCTAAAAGCATTTTCATTTCAAAGGTCATTTTCCTCTTGAAAGGCATTGGGCACTAGTGATATGGGACATGGTTTAAACAAAAGAAAAATACCATGGGGCAATCAAACATATTGATGCCAAAGTGAAAACAGTAAAGCTGATAACACTAAAATTTAAGCTTCATGAAATATTAAATGTTTCAATGATATGTTGATCTGATGAAATGATCTCCATTTATAATGGTTTTGCAAACCAAGCAACTTTGCAAGAATATTGTGCTTCGACTTGTTTTTGTTTTGATGGTTGGTCACTTTTAACTTATGACATGGGAAGAAAAGGGTATATAGTAGGTCACTTGGCAGTGACAACCAACATGAACATGTGACTTAGTAATGAGCTTAGTCAGGCTCAAAAGCATCGAAATTTTTCAAATGACTTGTGATCGGTTTCAAACAAGTCATTGGAAAAATATTTAGATAGCATTATGGGCCATCATTTGTTCGATGCTTAAATAATTAACTTGTGACATCGAGATATCAAAGTTTTGACTTGGCAGTAACACTCTAGTTGACAGTCAACATAGACGTATGAGTATTGTTATCGGACTTAAAATACTTTATGATGTCTTTGGATTCTAAATGGTGATTAACAATCATTCGTTATGGATTTCAATGATTATTGTGTTTTGAGCAAAGCCTTAGAGAATGATAAAGAGATTAGGGTTTGGAACCCTAGTTGTTGTCACCATGAGAAGTGTTAGTTACAGGTTTGGAAGGTTGATGAGATGTGTGGTCTTCTGGGTGTTGGTTATAAATTTTGGTTAGGCAGTTGGAAATATTTTCTGGCCACTATGACAAGTATTATTGGTCTAAAATTTGAAAGATTTGGTTTTTTTTAAGCAGATAAGTTTAATATTTTGGAATGGTAGTTAATGTGGAATAACCCAAGTTATTACTCAAGGGTTTCACTATGATTTATTCGATATACAATTTGTTTTTTAACTGATTGCTTTCATTGGTATATATCTATGGCTTTTAAGCCATAATATGGTAGAAAAATAATGGGAGTTTGTTGTTAAAAGCAGAATTTTTTTGAAAGTTTTTGATGATGGTATTCTTGAATTCAAAAGTGAGAGAATGGCATTTTGATGTTTAAAAATAGAATGTTTGTCTTGAAAGGTTTTTGACAGTGGTATCTTTTTTTTTCAAAAGGAGATAAACAAGGGTTTATGTTGTTTATGTCTCTAGTTGTAAGACAAAGATTACATAGAAGTTTTCAATGAGGGTATTTGTACTATCATATGTAGATACATTTTTTAATGGGAATTATTGAAAATATCATTTTGTATCCTATTGTGATTTTGTGACTACAAGTAATTAATGCAGTTATAAGGTCCTAATAGTTTGCATTATCATGAGGTTTTGTTTCAAAAGAATTTGGTGCTTCAGTTTGTTATTTGAGTTGGTGGTCCTGAATTGTTACAGATTTGATGCTCCGAAAAATATTGTAATTATTTTGGAGTTAATCATGTAAGGCAGTTTGGAGTGGTGTTTCTACCCTGAGAGGGTTTTCCACTTGTCAAAATTATGTGTTTCTCTTTTGTGTGGTTTGTGTCTATCTTTCTTAAGTTTTTCATTCAGTCTTTTTTGAAAGTAGTTCATGCAATGCTCTAATAAATTATCACAATTTCAAGTTGTCTAAAAGTTCAAAGCTTAATTGTTCATGTTCAATGTATGAATGTTAAATTCTGCCATAAGTGAGTTTGATGTCCTATGTAAAAGAAAGCATTAAAAGGTTGTTCATTCAGCATTATGTGAACAATGTACATCATGCTTTGATATGAGTTGTTAAGAATTCATGTTATGTTTGGTTAAGTCATTGGAAAAAAATAATTCAAAATTCAGTATTCATATTGCATATACAAAGTCACTCATTTGTTCAAGATCAAATAGTTCAAATCTACATTTCAAGTCGTAAAAAAATTTTATACATTACTCTGATTCACCCCCCCTCTCAGAGTAATTCCACTTCCAACAGTTAGGAATCATGTGACAAGTGTCACATGAGTCAAATATGTGTTTGAAAAGTGTGCCACATGGGTTTGGACGCCCATCTCTTGTAGCTTGTTCTAGAAGCTACCTTCATACTTGTATTCTTTATAAATTAGGTGTCTTGGAGTTTGTTTAGTATGTTGTGTTTGCAAGTATTGTTATGCTAAATTAGAATTACTCTAGAATTCAACACTCATGTATACTCTTGAAGAACTTGCATTGTAAGTGTGTTGTAATCACCTTCAAGATTTGATAATACATTGTGCAGGTTCTGGAGTGTGGGGATGTTCACCTGAAAGGGTTTTCCCCATGATATATCTTGTGTTGTGAGCTTATTTTACTTGCATGTGTTTTTGTAATAATTTTCCTGTTGTGCATCTTGTTGGAACTGTAAAAATCTAATGATCTCACATGTTAGTTTTACTCATAAACTTCTAGATTTGATCCTACCGTGTGCATTTTCCACTCATATTTTTCCCCTTTGTCCCATTGAATCCATTGAGTCATGCATATTTTACATCATGGTTCAGGTTGGCGTGACATTTTCTTTGTCTCCCCGACTCGTTTTGCTAACTTCTATGTTTTAGGGTGGTCGGCAGGACTTCTCACATGTTTCGGCGATCGCATTGGCGGGTGGAACCTTATCGGCATGTGTTGTGGCTATCGGGTTGAAGTCTCCCCGATCTTCTCTTGTCTTACTGACCAGTGCCTAAGTGGTCATTTTGGTGAGAGTTGGATTCCTCAGAGGGGGGTCTCAACGACTTCGTTATGTCATGCCGACCCGAAGGAGGGGTACATCGGCATAAGTTTTTTCCTTGGTGGAAGCTCTCACTGAATTCATCATGTCTCGCCGATTGGAGGAACAAAATTGTCTTATCGGCATAAGTTAGGATCTTCGGTGGAAGTCATAGCGAACCCAAGGGTGTCTCACCGACTGGCAACTATAACATACACTTCGGTAAGACTTATGAGCTTCAGTATTATGTCTTGGTGAGCCCGTCAGGTCTTGCCGACAAAATCTAACGAATGGCTTTCAGCAAAAGTATTATGTTGTCTTGGCGAATTGGTATGTGCTCGGGTTGACTTCGAAGCCTTCGGTGAAACATTATATTGTCTACATAAGGTTTCCTCGATAGTCACAGGTTATAGCGACAAACATGAAGACGAAGGTTTCTATCGGTATAAGGACATTGATGTCTTGGCGATACATTGTGGCTTGAGGTTTTCGGTAGAACGAAGTGACATCTACAAGAGGTCTCCCTGAGAGCAATATGCTATAGCGACTGTGAACAAAGCGAATGGAAAGCACGTGAGGAATGCACTTTGATATAACATGCGGATGGTCACAACGAAGGTGGATAACACAGGGGAACTCGGGCAGCAGCGATTGACATTATTTTGCCTTCGGCATACCTTCTGGGCTGTCTTGGAGAATGGTTGGCGAATAAAACAGAGATTCAAATGTTGTTGGCCAACATGTATATGTTTGATAACAGTTTCCTGCCGACATGTGAGATTTGCCCAAATTTGGTGTTGGGCCGACATGGATTTTCATTATGTTTTATTTTCTAATGCTGGCTATAAATATGCCCCGAGATTGTAATTGAACGGAGAAGAGATGATAGAGCAGATTTTAGATAAAAAGCAGTAGGTAGTCAGATGGCTACAGTAGGATAATTTTCTCTTTTCAGAGACTATGTGCATGATTTCAAATGGTGGTTTCAATGAAATTCAGATGTGTGGTAGTTTTGTTTTGGTGTCAATTGTATGTCGAGTTCATTGAAAAGCATTGTTGAAGCTATCTCCATGTTGATTCTTTCTGGTTGTTTAAATTGAGGTAACAAGTTTATTTTCAGTTTATCTATGCATATTTGCTGCATTTGTGTGGTTAATCGATTTGGTTCTCTCAAGTAGGGATTAAATCCTTTTCAGTAATCACAGTAATCAGGGAGATTCATCTCGATTATTAAAGTAGAGCTCAGTAATCATAATCTTGCATTGTTCATACAAGTTATGAACAGATCATATGCTTGCAATTCAATCTTTTGCCAAAATAAGTTGCCCATTTCTATTTCATTTGACTTCGCATATCCAACAAGGCACTGGTCTCTACAATTTCATTATTCGAATTCATTCAATCTCTTTTATCAGTTAATTAAGCATTCTAGGATTTAGATCAGAAGGTAGTTATCGAGTTTGGTTTCATTTGTTCACTGTTATCTGCCATTGTGGACAAAGCACATTAGAAGGATAATCATAAGATAAGTCTGCACTATTCAGAGAGGTACACCTACCTAGGCCCATCAAAGACCAGAGTAGAAGGTTTGATTGTTTCAAAGCTTGTTCATTACTCCTAAACGCCGTGGAAAGCTTAGCAACCTTCTCGTGGTTCAAACCCTCGATTTTTGGAGAGAGCCACCAAATTAAGCAAACTCCACTGACAACTTGAGAAAATATGGTGGTAGACAAATTTTGCCTATAGAGTCATACAAATTCTAAATTAGGTCTTCACAAATAAGATTCATAATTGTGTAGTTTGTAGCTCCTATCCTCGGTCACAATAACCAACAAATTGGCTAATTATTGGATTATATCGTAAAATTCGCTGAAGATTGGCTACTATAGGAGTCATTGGAGGAAAAGCTGTAATTTAAAAATTTCCAGAAGGGTGATTCTCACTGGGAAAAGATCATAACACGATTTTCCTACTTTGGAAAAGTAGGTGCACTTTGAAAAGATTTTTTGTAGTTTTTTAAACATGAATGGAGGAGGATTTCAGTTCAGGGGAGGTCATGCTGGAGCTCCTCATGGTCAGCAGTATGTGCCATATTATCATACACAGTACTACGGTCCAATGTACCAACATCCATACCCACATAATGCTCCCCCTTATCAGTATACAACCATGATCAGACAATTTGATTTTTCAGGGATTCAGTTATCCCCTTATCCAATGGATAGCAGTTGGAGGGGTATTGTTCCAAAGTTTATAGGAAATGATGCAATCACTGCTGAAGATCATTTAAGAAGTTTCAATGCTTTCATCCAAGATTTGGGTGTGCCCTACGAAGATTTACACATGAGGCTATTCATGATATCACTTGTTGAAGATGCTAGGGATTGGTTCAACAACTTACCAACTGTCTCAATTGATTCTCTCCAAGGATTTCAAGATCAGTTCCTCGAGCAGTTTGGGAATCTAAGTGCACCAGATTTTGCTCTTCGTGAATTATTGCACATTCAGAAAGATCAAAGTGATTCAATTTATGATTTCAATCGGAGATTCAATAAGTTGCAGAGTAGGATACCTATTGGATCAAAGTTGCCAGATTCCGTAGCACTGAGTATTTATTTGAATGCTTTTGATCCAAAGACAGGGTATGAGCTAAGAAATAAATTCCCAAGAAGTTTGGCTGAGGCACAGAAGATGGCACAAACAATTGAAAATAATATGAAGGTTGCTGGGATAATCAGTAAAAGAGATATTCCTAGGGTTTCTCAACAAAGCAACACATACAGGAACGAAAGGCCGAGGTTGCATGGCATGCCTTATAATACAGCTGGAAGCGAGGAAGTTCATGATACATTGACAAAGGAGAAAACCTATATGGTAAGTAACAATTACTTCTATGATGTTTGTGTTATGCCACATTCCCCAGATTATTGTGTTGCAGCCCAAATAATACAGAAAGAGGGAATGCAGATGAAAAAAATGTAGAAGATCACAAATTATATTTGGCTTCAAGTACTTTTTATCCTGTTGAAGAAAGATACTCATATTCAAAAGTTGAAGGTTATGAGAGATGCGATGCCCAGCAGGTCCTTTCTGACTCTGAAGAAGATTATACAATGTCACATTTTGTTGAGGTTCCTGCTCAATACAGTATGAGGAGACTTACTGAGGAAGAGATAGAAAGACTTATTGTTGTTGCGGTTGAGGAAGCAAAAGGTTGTGATAAGGAAAGTAGTGCATGTTGTGAGGAATCCAGTGAATATTCTGATTCTGATGATGAACCTGAGGATTTTGGTCTGCAGTCAAGGGATTCTTCTACCTCTTATGAAGATCTAGAAGAAGAGGCAATGGTACATGATGATTCATCTAATAGTAAGTATACAATACCTCTAGCTGCAATTGAAAGTTATGAGGATACATTTGATCATAATGAGGTTTGTACATTTGAAAGTGATTTCCAATTTTTTTCAAACTCGTTGTATGATGAAGAGTTAAATGAAGATCAGATAATTTTTTGCCAAGGTGTGTCAATGAGTAAGTTTCAAATATTTTCAAATCCATTCTATGAAGATGAGGAAATAATTTCAGACAAGCAAAATGATGGAACAAATGACTGCACTGATGATGTTTTTGATTTTCCATTCTCTTATGGTATTGGATTCTTGTTTGATGATGACAAAAGTGAGGAATATAATAGCAATGATGAAAATATAGAGACTTGTTCACTTAGTTGTGAATAGATGGCAGATTTGTTTATTTTTGAATGTCAGGGATGTGCACATGAAGATGATCTTGAAGTTTTGTCCCCAATTTACTTTTGTTGTGACAGTGAGAAATATTTGTGTAAAGATTCTTATGACTCCCTGTGAATTTCTTGGAATGATGGTGATACTTTTGGTGTTGATCAAATGTCTGCTTCCATTCGGGGTGAGGTATGTGATTTTGAAATTTTTGACTCAGGTGTAGAAGACATTTGTTTGAAAGCCAAGGATGATAGGGATTCGGCTTTGATTAGTCCGTATATGCATGATACTGAAGATATGATTCATAATCCAATGTTGTATTCAAATGGTAGTATCAAGGACGCACAAAAGGTTTTGTGATTTGTTTGATCTGTGATAGTGTTGTTAGATTTGTTTTAGAGAGAGGGGAGGGAGAAAGATAGAGGCAGGGGCACAAGGGTTTAGGCTATAGGTTAAGGGCTTCTTACGTTAGGTTTTTTTATTTGCATTCATTTATTATGTTTTATTATCAAAAATAATTTTATAATTAGATATAATACTTAACTTTTAAAATTTACATAGTTTCCTCGTGGAATAAATTCGATGAAAAATTATATAAATTCATATATATGCATATAATTCTTTTGAACTTAAGAATTTGATGAAACAAATATAAGTTGTATATAATTGTAATTTAGGAAAAATGATTTTAAGAAAATTCACTATGTTTCAAATAAGGATTGAAAGCATATATATGGGTTTACATGCAACCAAAAAAATTGAGAGATGATGCTATCAAAGATTCTTGAACTTAAGAATTTTCCATGGAACAAATATGTACATATAATTGTAATTTACACAAAATGATTTACAACTATGTACAAGCTACTATAAGTTCTCATTTGAACATGTATAGGGTTACAAGTGAACTTGAAAACCATGGATATAATCTATGTCAAAGATTTTGGTTCAGCCCACTCTTCAATAACATGTATAATTTTTTGATGATCATCACTATCTAGTCTCCATTTTCTTTGGCCACGCAGCATGAAGATGTAGAGTGGCAACAATTATTAAGTGACTATATTGATATACCTTGTTATCAGGTTGATAGTCAACAAAATGAATCCCATGCTGAACAACTTTGACTTGTTTTAGATATGTCCCTTGTACTACAACAGAACCTGCATGGTAAACATTAACCTAAGGTAAGACATATGAACATGTGCAATATTTTCGTGCATAAGGTTTGTACAATATATATTTAATGTTTATAATGTAATGTGCACATGTGAATACAATGTATATAAAATTTTAAATTCAAACTCACTTGTGGGAAATGTCATTACATCACTTGTTTCAGGTTGTGTTAGCTTATTCCTCTCTTTGTGCAACACAATAAATAATAGCTAACACCTTTGATGTTTTCAGTTCAATGGGTGACTGAAAACATCTCCTATACACCAAATTTACACAAAAAATTTAAAATTAGAAATGTTCTAAAGATCATTAACGCAGTACCTTTTCAACCAACTGTAAATATGGTCATAATCAATTGAAATCAAAGGAATGTTCAAATCTTTCTTTCTTGTCTTCATCATATGTTTTTGAAACAACTAGTGGCATCGTATCCCATTTACCAACATATCCAAGTTCTTGATTGTTGCATGCATAATCAGAGTTTCCCTCAATGCACTCAGTGCAAAAACAATAATCCCTTGTGTCTAATATCCATCCATGGCAACTATCTGAACTCCTAACACAATGCAAAGATCTTATTTTTTCTACCCTCTTGCATCCATGCATCTATCTTCTATCCACGCTTAGATACATATGTACAACAAAAACTTATGTGAAGAAATATGTACATATATATATATATATATATTAAATTTAAATAAATTTAGATTTTTGATTTAATGTAATTTACATACCCCATATCTCCCAAACACTCTATGTGAATGTGTCGGTTTGTTCTTGAAGTTGTGTCAATCTCACATTTGATGCAAAGTGTTTCTTGTCTCCATTCAACAAACATCATGTGCATTGTCTAGATGATCTTGTTTTGTTTCGACGAAGTGCCAATTAGATGATGTAACGACCTATGTCGTCAACCTTTCCCATGATGTTAATATTTCTTAAAGTATTATTATGCTAAGATATATGTTGAAAATTGGAAATGGCTACTTATGCCAAGAGTTAAACGACAAGATCCAACTTTTATTTAAGAAGGGAAAATTGTTTTGATGAAAATTGTTCAACTCTTAGAATCTTTGGCAATGGCTTTAACTTTTATGTTTATATTAATTGCATAGTTTATATGCCTTGCACAAATCCCTTAGGTTGTGACATAGCATTGGGAGGTGATAGTCTTCTCATATATATATATCATTATGCTAGTAGGTGATCCCATAATAGTGGTTTACAATTTTACAACCGGACATTGAAATTATTATTTTTAACCACCACATTCGGCACCTTATATGCTAAACCGTGAGGAATTTGAAGATGGTGCAAACTAGAGTCTCTTCATCAAATTTTGTCTGTAGATTCTAAAAATATTCTTTTTCTAAAAAATTTTGGAATCAAATTACACTTCTTTTCCATCTCCCACGAAAATAGATTTTTTCGTGAAACAACATTTTTAAAAAAGTGACGACACTATAGTATAACACATAACTTTTCTTCCATGAATGATAAAATTATAATTCTTTTCAAATTTAGATTTGTAACTCTGATATCTAGTGCTTCCACTTTCATATAGTTTTTATTGAATATTTTTCTTAATCAAGTTTCAAAGTTGAAATGAATTACAATTCGCACATCGCGACTCTATAACGGTAACTTTTTGTATATGTCAAAATTTAATTTAATTTTTTTTTTGGATCAAGGACTTCAATATCTCTGTGACTCATATTTTTCAATTTTTTGATAATCTTCTATTTTTCCACATGTGAAGAACAAAGAAATTCATTTTTGATGAAAAACCTATGTTTAATAAACTTAGAAAACAAATACACATAACAAAACCAAAACATATTAACATTATATTCATTGGATAGTTTGTTCTAAGAAATACCATAATCATTTGAAATAAACTTTAAATGAATTCATTTGATCCCCCAAAAGCTAAATCAAAAGTGATTTTTTATCAGCATTTTGATAAGTGTAAAGGAGACGCATTTATAGGTATGGTTTAAAACTAGTGAGTGTTCTAAGTCCAAGGTTTGATCTAAGGTGATTTGATCAAACCCTTCAATTGGAATCCTTAAATAGTCTTTTAAGGCTTAAATCATTATATTTTCTAAAATATGTGATTTCAAATAAAAATTCATTCCTCTCAAGTATTGTAAACCACTATTATGACAACACCCCAAGTAATATCAGAAAAATCTCAATGCTTATCAGCTTGTAACCATGATGGCGTGATCATCAATTGCTCCTTGTCAATCACTGAGTCACCCACACATGCCTGAGTATTGTTGCAACCACTAGTAGTGGCCCTTAGCTATTGATCAAGAAATGGTTACACAGGAGTGGAGGCGTCAGGAGAATAGATAGTTTTTAACTATCATGGAATGGTGTGGACATCTAAAAATGATATAGTTTTTAACTATCATGGAACAGTGTGGATGGGATATACATCATTTCTAATCTATGAATAGACAGGCTTATGAAGGGGAATTTAGTTATTTAGTTATTGTAACTGTTTTGTGTTGGGAGAGATAGCGAGTATTCAAAGGATTCTAGGACATCACTCTCTCTCTCTCAGCGGTTACCAAGGGGCTCTTTGTTGGTGGAACGGGGGAAAGGGTGGTCATTTGGGTGGTAAATTTTGGCAATATACTATTCCATCTTTTGTTTCAATGAATTTGCAAAACTAATCTAGGAGAATAGGCAAGCCAAAGATGTGGAAATTTAAGTAGCCTTTCAATTAACGACTATCACTTATGTTATCTTGGGAGAGGGAGTAAACTAGGCAATGCAAGGATGAAAATCTCATAGTTATTTTTCAATAGAACTTATGTTAGTGCTAAGTTCACAAAAGACAATGATAGCCCAAGATTGGGTATCGTTGGAATGCTTTACATCAAGGTGAGACAGAAGGAGGGATTCGTAACTTAATTCAATATGATGGTGTTAAACTATAGTGATTGATAACTGTTTAAGTAATAAAGGAGGTTATATATGAGTTCATAACTTAACCTATGTATACATTCAATAGACTCAAATAGACAAAGGGGTCAAAAATAGATCATTATCTTTTATAAGTCAAACCTTTTTAAGGCTTGAAAGATTAACTTAGATCAAGATCATTGATATGAAATGTTAGTATTCTCTTGATATTATATTGGTGAGGGAATACCTTGAAAACTATGTTTGTTCATATACGTATAGTGTGAACTCAAACAATGCCTAGTGGTCTAGGAAAGACTAAAAGCATTTGGTTCTTATGATTTGTTACACTTATGTTATTACCCTTGGAAAATCAAGGATGTTGATATTTCCATGTGTTGGGTTAGAGAAGTTAAACCCTAGTATTGAAACAAG
The DNA here is from genome assembly GCA_007258455.2 of Sequoia sempervirens. NCBI lineage: Eukaryota > Viridiplantae > Streptophyta > Pinopsida > Cupressales > Cupressaceae > Sequoia > Sequoia sempervirens. The sequence continues at coordinate 3,767 of VDFB02154277.1, read as the reverse complement.
GAGGATGTAGGGAGTCTATAACTCTTATGTCAGATATGACATTGTACATATATATTGATTGGCAGTGAAAGGTTGAGAAAACCATTGAACAAGACATGAAGGATGTATATCACCTTAAAGGATTCTATGATAATGTCGACACTCAATTTAATGAATCAAAGATGTTGGGTGTTGAATCTAGATAGTAAATGGCAGTCATAAACCCTAGATATTGCAAGAAAGCAACAAGGGACTTAGAAAGGTTGAAATACCTAAATCTTTACATTACATGTATATCCTAGATAAGGATTAGTTCTACGTCAAATTGGCTAGAATGGTTTTCTTTATAGACTAGTTGTGTCTAGAGTACTAATAGAGTAATTAAAACTTCAAATTGTGATAGTTCTAAGACAAGTTAGAGGTGTGTGTCTAGATGGCATGACCAATCAAAATGATCATACTTAGCTAGAAGGGATCTATAGTTGTATGGTCGATTGAGTTATGTAGGAAACATCACTAGGATTCGGATGGTGAAACTTGACAACTACTTATATCTATACCCTTCATGAAGGGTCGGGGTGCTACCAGTTAGGCAGTGTGTGAGGGACCACTTGAGTCCACGGTTGGAGGAAAAACACTAGGATGATGCTCTCCCTTTGTAGCAGAAGACTCACTGAGTCTCGTGTAAATCGACATCAACATTCTAGATGTAGTGAACTCCATGTTATGGTTTATGAAAATCAACCTATGAGGTAAAACTATTATTTATGCTAAGTATATCTTATGTGATATAAATGAATAGTGTAAGGAATTCTCTTGATTCTAGTTACTATTACATGTGAATTCTAGTTTGAATTTATCTGGAAAAGTTATACTTTATTCTTGTGCTTATACAAATATTTAAAAAAAAAAAAATCTCTCTCATGTTTACTAAGTTTATTTACCTTGTAAATTCTTGAGTTTACTTGTGTTTTAAGTGGATGTATGTTACAACAAAATTCAAAGGTAAATAAAAATATTATAAACACCAAACATTTTTTGGAAGGATAATATAAAACCAAATCAAAACACAATATAAACATTGTAATCACAACCATATGTACTATATATATGAGATTGCATACAACCATGTAAAATTTATTCATATGTTGTTTATTAAGAAAAAATGTCATAAATTATATTTCTAGAAATAAAAAGGACTACAAATATGGAGGGAAAAAATTAAATAATCTCAACATAGCAAGGATTTTACAAAGTGATAGAAAATTTTCTCAAAAGAAAAAGGATGTGTTGTACACAACACAACAAACCACTTTTTCATGTTTTTTGATGTCTAAATTGAGATGCACAATTATTTTAAAATCTTCACATGCATCTTAAAGTGGAAAAAAATGTAATGATAAAATTTGCATATCCATATTATTCCTATTGTATTTTTTGCCTCATTTTGAATATATATATATATATATATATATATGGTGCAATATTGTGCAAAGTGGTAATAATTCCCCTAGAGTTTATGACCTATGATATAGACATAAATCAAACACTTGAACTCCATTTTTTCCTTACACACATCTTATCAAAGCATTTTTTTGACACATCCACATATCCACACATCCACTTTTCCTAATGAATCTTATGTGTATGTCTAATGGTGGCATGTGGAAGGATAAATATGGCTATTGAAAACTTTACCATTATCTTGACAAATAATTATGGCTATATGATTATCTTATTGTAATGAACCTAAGTTCATTCGATAGATATTAGTGAAGTTGAATTAGGAAGCATGGATTGTGCTTTATTATACACATTTTATGTTTAAAAATATGGGTCTAATTTTTGCGATATTGAAAGTCAGTTAAATTTCTTCAATAGTATATCCAAGGTATAGGGATATATTAGTGGTAAGAGTAGTGTAGGATAAAAAGGAGAATGTATAAAGAGGGGAAGGTCTAGAAAGGTAATGACATGGTAATGGAAGGAGAAGCTACACTATAAGGTTAGATGGAGAAAGCATAATGATTTTATAGGTATCATCATGCTACTAGAAATTACTCCATATAAATCACATATTGATGATACTATTATAAGGGTATGCACATGAATATTTTATTGTAAATGATATTATTATCAAATAATATAATTGGTTCATGTTTTTGGTTGTGGGATTTTTCTTCAAAGAGGATTTTCCCATGTACATAATTATGTTATAAATTTATAATTTATACATTTTTCTTATAACTAAAATTAAATCTATTTTGCATATTTATCTCTTGATAGGTTAATATGGACATTTTTAATGTTACAAATGATACAATTTGTGGTTCTATTTGAACTTCATAACTTTATATTGTTTGTTTCCATATGCTATTAAGTTCTTATATATGTTTCACTTGGTCTTTCCATTTAGGAGTAGGCTATCCATAGCTTTGATTGCTGAAATGGGAAGGCATATTTCATTTACACATAGAACATAAAAATGTATGCAAAATGGGGAAGAAAATCCAATTTGAATTCAACAAATTTGAAAACACTTTAAAAACTTCCAAACAAATCCAATTTGAATTCAACAAATTTGAAAAAAATTGCATCTAGGGTTTCGAAATTTAACATATCAATGCATTTTAAACTCTAAAAAATTCGAATTTCAAATACCTGGTGCTCGCTAAGGAACTATTGAGATATCCTTCATTGAAGCTGTGTTAATCGAAAAGAAGAAATCGAATTCACCTCAACGTCAATGTTCGTTCACCGCATCGTGAAAGCAATGGTGGTACATCAGAAAGTGGCAGTCGAAACGTGAGTTTTTGTTTTTTTTCATATGTAAAGGGGTTCGGTCAAACCCAAGTTCAACCGAACCCATTTAAATATGATTTTTTTTAATTTAGGGTTTAGGGTTCGGTCAAACCAATGGTTCGACCAAACATAGGTGTTCGATCGAACCCCTTGAGTTTGAGGAAAAGGAAAAAAATGAAATTTCCTTCCTCATATAAATTGTAAACCACTATTTTGAAGTCACCCATACACATTAAGTGATATAATGGTGGATAGCTTATAAGTTCTCTCAAAATTTTGGTTAGCCTACCACTTCTTAGGCATTCCAATCATTGGTTCACATCAACATTAATTAATGTATGCTTTGCATGTATTGGTGATGGTCCTAATAAGACCAATGATAAATGCAAGCCATAAATGTAACAATTAATCCTAACACAAGCAACAACAGTGAACAGTCCCTTATGCAAAACAACATGGAGCAAATAACATTAACTATTTTACTACATTCCAATCATCACCACAAAACAAAATTTGTGAAGGAAACAATATTGTTATCCACACTCATACAGATGGCCAAACCTGCATAACACTAAAAATGATAGTGCCAAATGCATAGACAAACATACGCACAAAATCCGAAGCATAAATCAAACAATATCGCTGCCAACAAAGTATTGTTATCTAGACATGCTCATATATCTACCTGTGAACATAGTTGTATGTATGTCTCTATTTGCATATGCATATACATAAACACACGTGCATGGAATTCACATTTCCCTGTCATATACAACTTCCTGGTACATATGTGTGTAGATATTCAGTCGCCCATTGGATATCTATGCATATATGCATACACCATTCAAAATTTACAACTATCTGCAACCTATTCTAAATAGAAACAATAACATGGCTTCCAATAGTACCTTGCATACAAAACCCACAAAACACAAATAGCTTCCAGTAACATACCGACTCAAAATCATCACCACGAAAATGCCAAC
>VDFB02154276.1:0-12938 GCA_007258455.2 Sequoia sempervirens | reverse complement strand
GATTCCATGATTGTTCAATGTTACCTAATCATAATGTGTGCTGATAGTATTAGAAGGTATGAACATTCTTGCTACCAGGTAGTGTCTTTGGAGACAATGAAACCATCACCATGATAGTGTGAATAGTGAACATTCATGATAGTAAACATACAGTTGGAAAGCATACATTATTCACTTGTGTCAGTGATATATGTATCTCTAAAAATTTTATGGGTTAATAGATTGATAGCAGTAAAACCAAAATCCCAAAGAGATAATGAAGAACAAAGGAGAAAACAATGAAAACAAAAGGAAACATCTTACCAAAAAATTTCAAACTCCATGATTTACCTCCATTATACCTTCTAGCTTGCTGCAAATTGAAGTTTTCCCTCAAATTCTTCGAGCAACCTATGAAAATGTCAAGTCCTATGCAAGTGTTGAAGGATTTTTACTATGAAAATGCCCCTAAATGCTTAAGAGAAGCTCTAAGTATGCAGGAAAATGACTATAAAAAATGAAGACTAGAAATTCACATGAAAGCTTCAGGAGAGACAAAATGAATTCAAAATTGTCATTTTATAAGAAAAGGCAATTTTGAATGAATGGACGAGATCGAAAGGAAAAACGACGAACAAGATTGAAAGTTGAGATAAGGACAAAATGGCTAAAAAAAGGTTGGAGAATCAAATTAGTAATGGTCATTTGACTTTTGAATGGAAAAGGAATCTTTTGAATTAAAAATCATTTTAATTCAAAAGTGGAGAATCATATGACAGTAGGCAATAAATGCCCATTTTCTGCCAAAATAAGAAATTTTGACCATAAGTAATTTTTTTATTTAAAATGAGGAAAGTGACATGTGGCCATAATTAAATAAATTAAAGAATTTATTTAATTAGAAGAGGAATATGTAAATTATTGATGTATTTAAATAAATAAACAAGATTTATTTATTTAAATAATCTAGAAGAATTAGTGGACATAAATAATTAAATAATTAAGAAATTTATTTAATTACAAGGAGACATTAGATAATTAGCAACGCATTTAAATAAATAAATAAAATTTATTTATTTAAATAATTAGGAAGAATAAAGAGACATGAATTAATTAAATAATAAAAAATTATTTAATTAATGGATGAAAATGGACTGAATAACATAATTAAATATTTTAATTATGCTAGGACGAATGTGGTGAAAAATAGAGCTTGCAGGCCTAGGTCAATTTTTTAGTGTCTACATTTTTCCCCTCTTTGTCATAATGCAGCCTATCGCATTGTGACAAAGAAAATTAAGTCAAAGTCATGCTCCAACGAAGGTACGGAGTATTGATGCCCCCTTGGGAAATTTTCCAAATTTTGGCCTGGCGACAAAATTTTTTTGAAAGTGTCCCAACAAGTTAATTTAAAGGCCAGAAAAAAAAATGGCGAGACGGTTTCGAATTTGGACATGTTTAAGGTACCCAAAAGGGCAGTCAAAGGTGGTGAAAAGAGCCTCCAATAATAATAGTTGTGAAAAATCCCACTTTTACCCTATAAATAGATTGAAATTGGGGGTAAAACTCATTTCATTTTCAAATTTACTATAGTAATTTCAGTGATCTCGGAGCAAGGATAGCAGCAGAGAAGATGGTGATCCTGATCACAAAGCACCGCGGGTACATTGTCAGGACCTATAGATGACCAGAGGGCATGGAGCCGGCGGTATGTACCCTTAGCCCACTTTGTCAATTTATCATTTTTTGTGCCTTTTTAGGTTTCTAGGGCTAGGAACACATGCGTTGTGACGCATTTGCATTCGCGTAAACCGCAATTGCATTTGCATTCGACGCATTTGATGTGTCGCAACACAAACGCAAAGGGTCATTAGGTTAGGATCAAAAGTTGCAACACAATTGCTTAAAGTTGTGATGCAATCACCAATTTAAGCCGCATTTGATGATCATAAAGCTGCATTCGAATTATCGTAATGGATTTGAGGATGAGAACAACGCATTTGAAGTAAATGACGCATGTGCATGAAATAGTGATGCAAGTGAATTTTTGTGACACAATCGTAGAGTGGAACGACGCAATCGTCATATAGCAACACAAATGTAGTATGAAATGACACAAATGCCTAATTGGGATGCAATTGAAGCAAACATGATGCATTTGTTTTTGACTTTGACTGATGGTAGATTAGTGTTGCTTCAACTTTTAAATTCCTTTGGCTTAGACTAGGTGATAATGATAAGTTTTGAGGAGATGATGACGCGTGCTTTGACATGTGCAATGATAGTTAGTGCATATTTACATGTGGGAGAGCAGCCCATCGACCTATGCATTCAGAGACAAGTTGACAGATAGAGAGCGATGACAATTGATGCGACTAGGTCTCTACTATGTCACCTATATGCCCGTTGTGTGGGAAAATAGGGGACTCTTGACAGCATTATGTGAGAGGTGGTACTCTAAGACCTACTTTTTCCACTTGTCGACTAAGGAGGCTACAGTTACCCTCGAGGATGTTTATCAGATTCTACGCCTACTGATACAGGGAGAGAGGATTGTTTATGACCCACGGCATGGATATCAGACATTCATTAACTACTATCATGATCAGGGTGTCGGGTTGGGTATTGAGGGGTATGAGATCCAGTGGGAGTTCATGGCAGAGCACTATAGACGATTTGATGCTCTATTAGCGACATTGATTGCTGGTGTAGTTATTCCAAATTGTTGAGGACACAAGTTTCCCATTGGCTAGGGGGATGTACTTGTTGGCATGAGGTGAGACAGGATCGTTTATGCTTGGGGACCTTGTTTATTAGGCATGTTATATCATCAATTGCATGAGGTTGCATACATGAGGGCACAGAGCATTTCCTATGGGATGACCCTTCTTATGATCTGGGCATGGGAGCACATTGCCATTTTTTGCCCATCGATTGAGAGGCCACAGTTGGCAGATGGCATGCCATATGTATATTACTATGTCGGTTCCCTACAACAGAGCCACTATGGTGAGACAGGTTGGTGGAGACATAGGATCAACACCATGGCTATATTTATCTGAAGACCGTACAGGGATTATGGGCAATGGGAGGATGAGGCAAATCATCTCAGTTTCTGTTGGTAGTATTGATATCTACTTGGTCAGACGGTGTAGACATAGTTGATTGTAGAGATGTATTTGTCACAGTGGGTTCTTAGGAAGTTTGGTGACCAGCAGGGTATTCCGATTGGGACAGCAGAGTATGCGAGGTCATCTCGGGAGTCAACATGGGGACCACCCATATATGTGGCCTTTGCTACTCAACAGATAGATGGACTAGTGGCGTAGTAGTGGGGATGGAGAGGAGGCATTGCAGATCCAGGGACCACTACAAATTTTGATTTATTGTGATAAACGCATAGGCCTGTTCCCCTCATAGATCCAGATGGACCAGCACCAGTGGGCAAGAGGTCCATTATTCCACATGTGCCACGAGCTAGACGAGGAGGAATAATTGGTGACAGAGGGAGAGGCAGAGGCCGAGGGAGAGATGGGGATAGGGTTGGAGGCAGGGTCAGAGGGAGAGATGGGGATGATGGATGGAAATGGGAGGGAGGAGGAGGATGGAGGAGGTGGAATGGACTTTATTCTAGAGGTGGAATGAGGGGGGGAGGGAGGTGGAGCATGCAAAGGTGGATATTGGAGGAGAGGAGGACATAGGGGATGATGACGATGATGAGGATGAGTCCATTGATGAGGCAGAGCACCTACTGTGATTGAGTATGGTGGAGGGAGATGATGGGATGCCAACAGAGCCGGTACTGCCAGCAAATACCACCATAGATTAGTAGGTTGCCGACCTTCAGAGGAGACTTGATGAGAGCACTACATAGGTCAGGGCTTTATAGGCTGAGCTTGAGCTAGTGAGGGTTGAGCGGGATTAGGCTGAGATCCGGAGGCAGGAGGTAGCACAGTGGTGTGTAGAGTTTGTAGAGCTATGCATAGGGCCTTCAAGAGATATGGCCCATGAGTTTTCCAAGGTGAGCGCTCGGTATGGCCAGTATAGGACCCTCTATGAGTAGGCAGTGCATCCCAAGTGATGAGATCCTACACTATCGTGCTCACAGACAAGGACAGGCAGCAGCCACAGATCAGGGAGTGGGAGCAGCAGCAGGAGCCACACTAGTGAGGGAGGGTCTACCTCCTCAGGGCACACATCAGGGCACAAGTCCCACCACTCACACAGGCATGCCTCGAGTCATCATTCAAGCCATAGCCATGGGTCTACTGGATTAGGGTAGAGGTCAATGCAGAGGCAACCACCAGTGATAGACACCTTAGTTGTTCAAGTTACAGATACGGCTCAGACAACTCAGACAAAGGTTACAATGACAAATGCCTCAGCCACTCAGGGATAGGTGACGGTGACCATGATGGCCTTGGTTCCCTTGATAGAGCACCAATCCCCCAGATCTTCTCCTCGAGGAGATGAGGAGAGTACCTCCTGAGATATTGACATTTCATGTATTATGACATTATTGACTATTGAGCCTGCGAGCTCCATTTTTGGGATCTCTTTGACTCTATCTTGTGACATTGATTTTTGAGATTATATATATATGCAATGCAATTTTGATGTGGCCCATTTGTTTTATGTTATGTGATGATGATGATGATTTAGATGACATGTGATTATGCAGCTATAACACCTATGTGATATTTATTTGATGCATTTTATGATTCCTATGATGATGTTATATGTATGTCTATGTCATGCATGCATTTATGATGAAATGCTATGTTCTATTTATGATTATATGCTACGACAATGCCATGGATGATACTGATGATGATAATATTTATGTTTTTATTTGTTTTCATTTCCTTCCCATGATTATGGATGCACTAATGGATGACAATATTGTATATGGATTATATGACGTGATTTGCGTGATGATATGCCATGATATACTATGAAAATCTATGTATGTAATTAGGTTGTTTTATGATTTGGATCTAATCTAATGCAAATGTCTAATGTAATGCAATGTCTATATGATTATTTATGCAAATGTATTTTTGTATGTCACAGGATATTATCAAGAGACAGAAGAAAGATGAGGCGACCAGAGAGAAGGAGATGGATGTTAGTAAGATGAAAAATCCTTCAACACGTTTCTATAGGACTACCAATTGTTGCTCTTAATCATCATTGAGCATATTATCATGATGGCCAACAAACACCATGATATGACGTAAATCCAGGTGTGCAAGGTCATACCATCACTTGACATAAATAGTGACAGACAAGGATGATCATGACTCATACTACAAGCGTATTTGCCCCAGTCATTTTGTCATAATCAACCACAAACAGTGAAGACAAGCAAGAAAAATCATGAAACTTCATTGCTCCTCTAAATCCTATTGTTAGGACATCCTCGAGGAACTAGCAACATGATTGTCGCAATACACAATAAACATCGTAAAATTAAATGCCAAGTGCCTTCCAAGTGTCTGGATGTCAAGTTTGTCAAAAATGTTGAATGTCTTGGTGTCAAAGTGCCAAAGTTGATGATGTCAAGATGCCAGATTAGTGTCAAGTTTAGGAAGGACACATCCTAAATGATGTCAAGATGTCAGATTCAGAAAGGACACATTCTAAATGACGTCGATGTCATAGTGATACCAAATTCGGGAAGGACACATCCCAAACGAGGTCGATGTTAAGATATCAAATTGTTGTCAAGTTCAGGAAGGACACATCCTAAACAATGTTGATGTCGAGATGTCGGATTGATGTCAATTTTTGGAAGGACACATCCCAAACGATGTTGATGTCACGATGTCGAATTCAGGAAGGACACATCCTGAATAACGTCGATGCCAAAATGTTGAGTTGATGTCAAGATTCGAGAAGGACATATCTCAAATGATGTTGATGCCAAGATGCCAGATTTAGGAAGGACACATCCTGAATAATGTCGATGTCAAAAGGAACATATCTTGAATGTTGTGAGAATCCTCAAAATGTCGGATGACTATGACGACGCCTAAGAAGGACACATCCTAGGAAATGAATAAGTGATGGGGCTACCCTTTAGAAGGACACATCTGAAGAGTAAGCCATATTTGACTAGTTTGACTAAGTTTGACTGAGTTTGACCAATTTTGATATGCCAAGATGATTGTCATGCTTGATTGAAAGACTGCAGAAGTTCACTTGGGTAAATTGTTCATTCGAATTTGGACAAAGACCATGATAAATTTAAATACTATTTCATGTGTGTGAGAAAATCATGCATTGAACCCTAATGGATTGACCTAGTGTGGCCTCGGGGGCTCATCAACAGATGGCCTTGCCTATGTCATTCACTCAGAGACCTCGTAGTTCGACACGACCAATGACTAATCAAGACTTGAATTGATGTGACTGTGTTGACTGACATGACTCTTTTTTTTGGAATTTTTGTGTTTTCTTCATGATGTTTTTTTATTTTTAGGTCTTTCTTCAGAACATTTTTTAATTTTTAGGTCTTTTTTTAGGACATTTTTCAATTTTTAGGTCTTTTTTAAGGAAATTTTATGATTTTTACGATCACGTGCGGTACCCACTGTAGTCTCATGATAAAAAATTTCCCCTATTCAAGTTTAGTATGAGCCAGGAAAAATGGAATGGAAAGAAAAGGTATGACTAGCATGGACAGTGGACAGTATGCAAGACTTGACTTCAACCATTGTCAGCCATGGATGGAAATTTCATGATAGCGGGGTGAAGTGTTATGATGAATGTCGGAAAAGAGTATGTTTATTAGGGACAAAGGTAGATAAAGTGACAGTAGATGGCACAACAATGACTAACTACACATGGCGCTTGTTTTCTAGGTTTTTGCATGGTACTTATCCAAAGTGCCTGTTTACCAAGTTTTCACTATTGGATGAATTATTTATCTTTATTTTTGTCATTTTATTCATTTTTACTTTTATTTATTTTTTTGTATTTTTTTTGGGTGTCACCAGGATGTGTGTTTGCCAAGTTTTCATCAAGGTGACAATTTTTTGTATTTTTTAGGACTTTTTCGAATAGGCTTTCTAATGCTACACATAGTATTTGCGCAAATGTAAACTGTTGATTGGCTCTGTCATTTTTTCACCTTCGGGAGTAGCTAACTGATATGCTCCTGAACCAAATGATGCTATGATGATGTAAGGGCCTAGCCAATTGGGCTCAAATTTTGCTGGCTTCTCCCTATCTGATCGATTCTTGGGATTCTACATGAGAACTAGGTCGCCAATGTCAAACTTCTGAGTCATCAACCTTTTGTTATAACTTCACAAAGACAATTTTGGTATGCTTGTAAATGATTTGATGCATTGTGTCTGCGTCCATCTAGCATTTCTAACTCATGCAGTTGTGACTATCTGTATTCTTCATCAGTGATGAGGCCTTTCATGGAGACTCGCAAAGATGGAATTTCAACCTCTATGTGAAAGATTGCTTTAGCTCCAAAGACAAGAGCAAAAGGAGTGGCACCGGTGGGGGTACGAATATTGGTGCGGTATGCCCACAAAGCAGGGTTGAGTTGGATGTGCCAATCACAGCCAGCATCATTGATGGTCTTTTTGAGGAGTTTGATAATGGTTTTATTATATCCCTCAACTTGATTGTTTCCCTATGGGTAATAAGGAGTGAAAAAGTGGTGGCTAATATGGAAATGTTGACATAGTTCACAGACCTCATGATTTTTGAAGGGATGACCATTATCCATGATGAAGGATTGTGGAATGTCATATCGAAAAATGATATAATTGAGGATGAATTTGGAGATTTGTTTACTGGTAATGTAAGTGAGTGGGGTGGCTTTGATCCACTTAGTAAAATACTTAGTGGCGGTGATAATTAATTTGTGTCCATTGGAGGATGTAGGGTGAATCTTTCCCATGAGATCAAGTCCCCATTGTGCAAAAGGCCAAGAAGAAGTGATCGGCCTCAACTCTTGTGCTAGAGCATGAATCAAATCACTGTGAATCTGACATTGGCAACATGTTCTTACAAATTCTAGTGCATCCTTTTCTAGTGTCGGCCAATAGTACCCAAGTCTCGTAATATTTTTAGCTAAGGTCGGGCCACTCGAATGGGACCCACATATACCCTCAAGTACTTCTCGTAAGGTCGTTTTTACTTCATTAGTGTCAAGAAAACAAAGAAGGGTATTGTTGAAGCTACGATGGTAAAGGGTGTCGCTGATGATGGTATAACGTGCAGCTTTGCGGATAAAGGACTTTCTTTGGTTATTGGAAAAATTTTGGGGAAGGATTTGCAAATGAAGGTAGTCAAAAATGTCCTTATACCAGGAGGAACTAGAACCAACAAGCTCACAGACCATTTCTGATTTGAGGACATCATAAGCAGGAACCAATAACTACTCAACCAAAAACTCAAATTATGGGATATTGCTGGGAATATCAAGCAAAGATCGAATTGTGGCCATAGCGTTAGCAGCCTTGTTCTGTGTTCTTTGAATTAATTCAAAGGATAGTCTGTGAAAATATGTTAGAAAGTTGTCAACCATCCATTTATAAGGCATTAGCTTCTCATCTTTAGTTTCATACTCATCATTGACTTTGTTTATAACTAATTGAGAATCACCAAGGACCTACAGATTCCTAATTTTCCACTTGATAGCCATTCAAAGTCCTGTAATTAGTGCTTCATACTCTACCATGTTATTAGTGCACGGAAATACGATGCGGAATGACCTTGGGATGGAATCTCCATGTGGAGTAATGAATAATATTCCAGCTCCTGAGCCATGATTAGTATGAGATCCATCAAAGTATAATTGCCAAGGTTGTTGGGACTCCGCATGAAATAGGGACTCATCTAGAAAGTCTATTGTAAGAGGATGATTATCTGGTATTGGTGCATCTACGAGCTGATCTACTATTACTTGTCCTTTGATGGCTTTCCGCTCGACATATTGAATACCATATTCACTGAGGACCGTGACCCATTTTGCTAAATGTCCTGTCAATGCTGCTCGACTCAAGAGGTACTTCAAGGGATCGATCTTGGCTACCAGGTATGTCTTATGGTTTAACATGTAATGCCTTAATTTTTGTGCCGCAAATACAACTGCCAAACAAGCACATTCAATGGGTGTGTAATTTATCTCATACCCCACCAGTGTTCTACTGATATAGTATATGGCTTTTTCTTTTTCTTCATAGTCATTTTGTGCTAGTAATGCCCCCAATGTTGAAGTAGTTGCAGAGATGTACAAAATTAATGGCTTTCCTTGAATAGGAGGCATGAGAACTAGAGGTGAGAATAAGTATTGTTTGATCTGGTTGAATGCTTCCTGGCATTTATCTATCCACACAAAGGGGATCCCTTTGCGTAGAAGATATTGGAATGGTTGGCACTTATCTGTGAGTTGAGTGATGAACCGTCTGATAGATTGAAGTCTGCCTTGTAGCATTCTTAGGTCATTGATTCCCTTAGGAGGAGGCATATCCAATATAGCTCTGACTTTAGTGGGGTCAACTTCAATGCCTCTACGGGAGACTATGTACCCCAACAACTTACCTAATGTTACAACAAAAACACACTTTTTTCAGGTTCAACTGGACCTTATACTCTTCCAGCCTCCTGAAAACTTTGTCTAATACTAAAAGATGGTCTTTTCTTGTCAATGAATTTTCCAGAAGGTCATCCACATAGTCCTCCATTAACGTGTGCATCATGTCGTGGAATATTGTTGTCATTTCCCTTTGATATGTAGTGCCTGCATTTTTAAGACCAAACAACATTACAGTCCAATAGTATGTACCCCAAGGGCATGTGAAAGTAGTTTTTTGTTGGTCTTCAGGGGCAATATGAATCTGATTATAACTAGAAAAACCATCCATAAGAGACATCATCTCATATCTACTGTAAGGTCCACAATGATGTCAATGTTCGGCAGAGGGAAATCATCTTTAGGGCATGCTTTATTGAGATCTCGGAAATCTATGCATATGCAAATCTGTCTAGTATACTTGGTGATGGGGACGAGGTTGGATATCCATTCTCTATAGTCAATTGACTTGATAAAACCTACATCCAACAATTTTTTGAGTTCAGCTTTAACCAACAATGCAACCTGTGGGTGCATTTTTCTCAGCTTTTGTTTTACTGGCTTGGCATCTGGAAATAATGGAAAGTGATGTAATACTAACTCAAGATCTAATCCCAACATGTTGGCATAAGACCATGCGAATTTTATCTTGCGTTCCAAGAAGAACTTTTGAAATTCTGGCTGTTCAGCTTTTGTTAATGATGCCACAAAAAGAACCTTTTTGGGGTCCTCCACAGTAGCTATATTAAATGCTATGGTGTCCTCGACAAGCATTTCTTCTTTTTCTCTATCTACGGGGAGAAAGTCCAATCCTCCACCCTTGGGCGCCTCAGGGAGGTTTTCACCCTCGGATACATCCTTTATTTTTACTATTTTTCCGTTAGAAGGTGCCTTTCGGTTTTCACCTAGAGATGTGTCATTTTTTAAAAAAAAATTCTTTTTAATTTTGCGACTAGAGGATGGCGAAGTCTCCCCAAAATAATCAGCACAATCCAAGTCAATGGAGAACCTAGCTTTGTGATCCCCATTTGGAATTCCCTCACGTAGCCCTAGAAATTCTACTAGAGCCTCATCATTTTGAAAAGTGTCCATTAATAGTGGGCCTTGTTGGTTCTAGTCAATTAGGTCAAGGTAAACTAAGGATATTCCATCATCAGCATTTTCAAATTGAAGAGATGACACAAAGAGTATGCAAATGGATGCCAAGACGTTGAAAATGAAGTTGTCATCATCTGGCTCTATGTCAGATTCTATCCTGTATTCTCCTTCGCTTGTTTCATACTCACCAGCAAAGTAAGGGACAAAGGGAGTAGCATCAGGGGCAGGGTCAGTAGTGGCAAGTGATGGTTCAGGTGATTTTGCATGATGGTCATCAATTTGGGATGACTAGGTAGGTATGTTGGGGCTAGGACGAATGGGAATAGAATATGATCTAGACTCGACATCATTTGATGTTGTATCGATCTTAAACATTTGCTAGAATAATTCTTCAAATGTAGGTTTGCTAGGTTCAAGGAATAATTCGTCAAGGAAGCAGTCACTTAAGGATCACTGAGAGCCAAATTCCCATTTGCGAGAGTCAGTTTCAGAGGAGGTGTCCTTAGTTGTCTCAACACAGTCTAAAGCATACACTAACTCACATGGAAGCACACTGGTACTTGGATCGCCAGATTCTCGTGGACCTAACCCTAACCCAAGATGTTTTGGTCTTTCTAAAACTGATAATGGCTCACGCCTTCCATTTTTATCCTTGCCAAGACCACTTTTTCCATCATAGCCTTTTGCTTTTATCATGTTGTATCCTTTTCCATATATTGATATTGGTAAGGGAGTCAAATCTTGTGGTTCTTTATAAATCCAGGATAGTATATCATTTGTGTCCTCTTGACTCATTTCGCCCCACTTTATGAAAACTGTATTTGGAGGAACCCTAAAAATTTCTTTTTCTTGTATTCTAAAGCAAGGTTTGCCATAGACCTAGGGAGACTTGGGCATCTTGGTTATACAATAGGCCGTATTCATCTTGTACTCTCCACATCCTTGGTCCTGAATTTGGAAGCTTGGGTCGACGTTTGGGGTGATAAATGAAGTGGTAGGTGTTATGGAGGTGGTCATGGTGGTCGAAGGAGCAAAAGTGGATGTGGTGGATGAAGAAGTGGAAGGCTTCACGAGTGCTGATGGGTCAATGAATTTGGAAGAAAAAGACATCGTAGCTTCCCTATTGATAGGAACTTGATGTTCCGAGACACCTTGTAAGTTGGTACAATATTGGAATGGATCAGGGTCTCTGTATATAGTAATCTCAATGCCTTCAAAAGGAAACTTCAAACATTGGTGATACATGGAGGGGACACCTTTCAGTGCATGGATCCAAGGTCGACCGAGTAAAATGTTGTATGGGAGGTCCAAATCTAGAACTTGACAGGTGTTGTCGACAATGACTGGCTTGATTTGAATGGGGAGTGTAATTACACCCCAAGAGGAATGTTCTTCATCATCATATGCCTTGATAACAATGCTTCTTGTGGCGTCTACACAAGCATCAGAAAAGCATAGTGCCTTGACCAATTTTAAGGAACATATATTCAATCCTGCTCCACCACCTACTAAGACTTATCTGACCTTATTTTTATGGACAAGAACTTTGATATGAAGGGCATCATTATGGTTGGATTTGGATGACGAATAGTCTTGGTCCAAAAAGGTGATATGGTGGGGAGTCATGAGATATCCTACCATGGCTTTGAATTGGCTAACATCAATATCTTGGGGAACGAAGGATTATTGCAATGTTTTATCTAGGATGGCCTTATGGGTAGGCGAGATGCATAACAACTCAAGGATAGAGATTTGTGCGGGTGTTTTTCCAAGCTGGTCAATAAGATTAAAGTTTCCTTTAGGTTGGGACTGCCTATTTTGTGGATGCGATTGCGATTGTGAAGTGGACATGCCAACTATTGTTACCTTTGGTTGTCTAGGGGGAGGAGGGATGGCTATGGTGACCTTTCTGCCACGGGTGGTGATATTGCATTCAAGGGCCTTTCTGACGGTAACTGTGAAAACATGTTCATCAGTTGTTCTAATATGATGTATGATAGGTCCCCTAGAATAGTCATATCCAATACAGGCATAGTTGGCTTGACTATTGTTATTTGCATTTGACGTAGAAGGGTTTCCAAAACCATGATCCTACAGTGGATTCTTGTGTATTGTATGATCTGCATTAGAAGAAAATTGTGGTCCACCAACTTCAATGATACGATTTTCAATAAGGTCTTGTACTAGATTTTTCAATTGCCTATAGGAAGAGGTTTTGTGTCCTTTTATTCGGTGATAGTTACAAAATGCATTATCATCC
>VDFB02154273.1:0-23390 GCA_007258455.2 Sequoia sempervirens | reverse complement strand
ATACAAAATTGATAAAATAGATATGTAATAGGTGTTGAAGCAATGGAGATAGTGAGCTGCATTTTTATTATTGTCATGTAAATAAATTTAGTTATATTGTTGTCTTATATTTTTATTTGGATAACTAGATTCTATTGTTGGATTAGTTGATTTATTAGTGTTGGCATGCAAAAGTTCAGCTCGTTGATGTTTGTATTGCTATTTGAACACTGATTTCGGTTGTATTCTTGATAGTCTATTGGTTGTCTTTTTATTAGTATTGATTCAATAAAAAAAATGAAGATGCATTCTAGTAGTAAGAGGTTTATTATAACAGATTTTAATCATTTATAAATAGTTTTTTAGTTTAAATAGTTTGAAAGTTTTTGGATTTGATTGTTTAATATTTTTATCAATGTTCCAAATCATATTCTATGACACATCACCAGAATGATGTGAGTTATAAAAGAAACAATAATAGATCATGGATTATGATTTGAACAAATATTACATCAAAAATAGGATTCTATCCCTATTAATTTTTATTTGACAGTGCCCCTGCGGATGTGTGAAAATGGGTGCTTTGGAATAGAGTATGGACGTCTATAAAAAAATAACGAACTAGGAATTATTTAGATATTACATCAAGAAATGATTTGGTAGATATGTATGCAAAGTGTGGAAGCATAGAAAGGGACGTTAATTTTTGGCAAGATGACTCAAAGAAATGTGGTCTTGTGGAATGCTATGACTACAAGATATGCACAAAATGCATTTGATCTAGAAGCTTTCAATCAAATGTAATCAGCGGGTGTAAATCCAGACTTTGCAATATTTTTCAGCATCCTCCTTGTGTGTGCTAAATTGGGAGCTTTGAAAAGAGGTATGCACATCCATTATAGGATAAAGGAAAGAGGAGATGATGTTGCTGAAACTACCCTAGTAGACATGTATGCAAAATGTGGAAGCATTGAAAAGGCATGTGAACTGTTTGAACGAATGCCTAAAAGAATGTGGTCTAATTAAATACCATGAATGCAGGGAAGCCTTTTAAGCAAATGAAATTGGCAGGTGTAAAGCCAAACTCCACAACCTTTCTCGACATCCTCCCTTTCTGTGCCAAACTGGGAGCTTTTGAATAGGGTATGGACATCCATTAAAGCATAAAGGGTAGAGAAGTTATGTTAGATGTTGATGTGGTGGATGTGTGGATCTATTTTCTTGCTACTTGCAGATCACATATGAAAGCAGACCTAGGAGTATTTACAACAATGTTACTTTTTTATTTGAATCTTAAAAAAATATGGCTTGTGTTCTTCTCTCAAGCATTTTTGCATAAGTGGTTAGGTGGTGTGAGTGAATGGTAAGGAGATTGATGAAATATTAAAAATTAAAAAGCTCTTCGTATGTAGTTGGATTAAAGGCCATAAAATGGTATGTGCATTTTGTGTAGGAGAAATATGACATTCACAAACATAGTAAATTTATGCAGAGTTGGAGAAATTAGCTTGGGAGATGAAGCCATAGTGTATTTTCCAAATGAAAGACACTTAGTAGTTTGGAAAAGGAGGGAAAAAATGATTTCTCTATCACCATAGTGAAAATTTATCAATTTATTTTGGTTTTCTACACATGCTCATTAGAACATCTATTAGATTTTTTAAGAACCTTCGAGTATGTGTTAATTGTCCCACTACAGTGAAATTTATCTCCAAGATTATTTCAATCCTACTTCTAATGATTAGTTTAGTTGATTTCATGAAGAGGAAATGAAATCACTTACACACACGTTTTTCCAAGGATCAATCAAAGGCCTTGTTAATTCATGATGATTAATTTCTTTTATGAAGTTATTTTAAAATATTTACTTATGATAAACCTTAATATATGGGTTCCTAAGTTGGTTTTCTTATCCAGGTAAGGAACATTCTCCAATAAAGTTTCCACTTATTTATTCCTTGCAACACTATTTCTAATTTAAGATAAAATCAGGGAACTCCTTTGTTGATGTTTGTCATTTTGAGCATTTACCTTACATATCATTCTTAGTGAAAGGACTCTACTATTCTTCTAATTCTTTTTATTTTCACTTTTTTTCCTATAGAGTCCCTCATTGATATTTGATCAAATATTTATATTTTGTCCCTATAGTTTTTTGTGATGTATGTTCCTTTCCCTATTCTAGGTGATGTTGGGGCCTATATTACTACGTGCAAATTTATCTAAGTTGAGTGCTTCTTTTCTTAATAAAACCATGTTTTGGCCAACACCTATAACCAATCTAAGAATTTGTTTAATAGACCCTTATTCAAAAAATTTCTTGTTGTAGTATTTTTTCATTCATTATAGTTGCCACATTCACAAATATCTCAAACTATAGAAATTTTTAATTGTTGTGGGCGATTGTGTCTATTTGTAGCCTTGATTAGGTTTATATAGTAATATACTTTCTCTCCATTCCTTGAAACCCAACATTTCCATTTTTTTGAGACCTTTGACTATTTTAGTCTAATAGACTTCTCATTACCTAGGTACTTTATCATGGCTTTACCTATGATTACACTCCCTACTTTGTCTTTGCCTTTGGCCCTAGGATTTTAGGTCTCCATGTAATCATGTTCTTCTTAAGCTACAAGACTAATCCATGAACCTCAATTATTATCCACAAACACTTTTCCATGCTTTCTCTTCTTTAGCATTGAGTATTCACCATCCTTAATTCCTAATTTGAGAATTCACTTTTCCTTTAAGTCACAAAATCTCAAGATTTTATTATTTCCCTACTCATTTCCCTCACCCCACTTCCCATATCCCTTCCTCCTTGTGGAACCCATACTTGTAGGATTATTCATACCATCATACCCAAAAGGCATAAGGTATGTGGTAAAACGAAAATATAAACCTTGAAAGTCTACAAGCTTATTTCCTTTTATCTTTTTTCTTCTAGTGTTTAGCACACCACATTAATGATCCCTAACTCATTTATCTTGAGTCATAGAATTTTGGACTTATATAGTTTCCTTTACCAAAATGTGCATCTATATAAAATGTGGAAACATAGACAAGGGGCATGAACTATTTTGAGACCACATTTGTTACTTATTTACAAGGAATTTTACATCTTTATTCTATTCTACATTTTTGCATACATTTAGCATTATTTTATTTTTTGTTATCTATTCTATATTTTTTCTAAAACATGACATGTAATAAAGGCGTGGTTTCACTCTACAAGTGTGTCAACATCTTTATATCGTAACTAGACTTTGTCCCTCCTATTAGAAACATGAGTTTTTCAATAGGGCCCTCCTATTATTTTTCATCAACTAGCTTATGTAGTTTCCATATTTCATTCTTATTATCTATTTAATGTCTTTAAACAATCTTGTTATCCATATAATTTAGTTTTTAGTTGGTATAGAATTTTTGTATGTTTCTATTAAGTAAACCCATTTATGATAAGTTGAGCTAGTTGAATCCTATGATAGATAACTAAAAAGGATTTCGTACATTTAAATTTTGTAGGAGCTATCTATTTTCTATCTATATTTGTATTGAACTTGATGTGAATCATAACCTTCATTATTTATTCCTTTATTCATCTTCAAAAGAAAATTTCTCTCTAAACAATAAAATCTCATTTTAATGTCTAAAAATTAGTTAATTGTACTTTTAATTTTATCATCATTCAATAAAACTCTTTTTGAGTAAGCATAATCATGGTCACGACATATAGACATTATCAAAATTAGGTTAGTGTCAATTTACTACACTATTGTCTTTGTCTATTATTTTCATTCAAAAATAAAAACTCTACATTTTTCTATTCAAATTTTGTATAGTTTACAAGGATGAATCATTTTTATTCTTCTTTGATAGAGATTATTATCCTTCTTTGACCATCATTTTCTCATACATTATCTCTTATAGGAACCATCATCTAAACCTATCCATGTACTTCCTTCCTCTTCCCTCTTTAATTACCCTTCCTCCATTGTCATCCATCCCATATGATGTCACATTCTACATGTCTTACAATGATGACCACTTTGATAATGAACCCCTATTATTTGATGCTAAGTTTATCATTTATAAAAATTTACCACCACTTGTGTCTCCTCCAAAGTAGCCTACTTGATGATCTCACTAATCCTAAATCTCTTTGATTGCACACTCCTTAACAAATATCAACATCACCCATCTTGAGGGGTTAGAGTTTGTAATGTTATAAAATTGCACCCCTTGCAATTTCACATTCATTCTTGAATCTACTTTAGTGTCCACCGCCTTAGCATCTTGTGTAGGCTAATTTTAACCCTTGCATCAGCCTTCTCCCCTCTCAAGATGCTCATGACCCTTAGCAGCTACCCTTGCGCATCTGCTTTACATTGAACCTTACGATTTCCTGTTCGTGTCATTTTGTAGTGTGATTTGTCTGGACACTAGTGTGTTGTGCTAGTGTCTAGGTACGATGTTTCAACATTCAAATGACCATTTCTAAGCATTTTTTCCACTTGTCATATGCTTGTGTTAGTGGTAATGGATCGAAATTCCTTGTAACCTCCCAAGAAGCTTCCTTTTGCTTCTCTTCTTTCCTTAAATGTTATCTTTTCAATTCATTTGTCTTATAGCTTCTTTCCAGCATTGGCTCTGACACCTTCTCTCTTGTTATTTTTTTGCACAGCTTCATGTAGCTTGCTACAATGGTTTCAAGCTCTCACATTCCCACAATACTCTTTGCAGCTCTTGGCTCTTGCAACTATCCTTCCTTTTTTAATCCTTGCGGTTGATACCTTGCTTATGGGTGCTGCCACAATAGTGGTTTACACTTTCTGGGAGATCTTGATTTTTGTTGAAATCACTTAATTTTAGAAAATATAATGATTTAAGCCTTGAAAGTTCCATTTAAAGGATTCCAATTAAAGATAGTTAGATCAAACCACCTTAGACCAAGCCCCCTTGGATAGAACCTCACTAGTTTTAAACCATACCTATAATCGACTCTCCTTTATGACTATCAAAATTCTGATTAAAAACCACTTTTGATTTAGCTTTTGGGGGATCAAATGAATTCATTTTTTTAAAAGTATGTAGTACTTATTATAAGATTCATAAAAAAGTATAATTTTAATTAAATTAAATTTGATTATTATATTTATTCTTTATTTCTTGTGAATGTAGGTTTTTCATTGAAAATCAAGCTCTCTATTCTGTAGATGTGCAAAAATAGCAGATTATAAAAAAAATTGAAAAATATGAGTGCACCAGATATTGAAGTCCTTGATCCAACAAAAAAAAAAAGAATTTTGATACATACAAAAAAAGTTACGTATTATACGGTCCGCCTATGTCTGAATTGTAATTGACTTGACTTTGAAAGTTGATTAAGAAAAAAATATTCAATAGAACACTATGAAACCAATTGGAAGCACTAGATATCGTAGTTACAAATTTAAATTCAAAAAAATTAGAATTTTATCCTTCATAAAAAAAGTTGTGTTATACGGTGAGTGTCACTTCTTAAAAATGTTACTTACTGAAAAAAATAGCTATCAAAGGAGATGGAAAAAGAAGTGCAATATGATTCCAAAAAAATTGAAAAAAATATATGTAAAATCTACAGACAAAATGTCACAAATCACTAGTTTGCATCATCTTCAAATTCCTCACGGTTTAACCGCTATAGGTGCCCGAAAGTGAAAATTTAGTTAGAAAAAATTATTTCAATGTCTAGTTTGGAAAAAAATTGTAAACCAGTATTGTGGGATCACCCTTATCTTGTGCTTGTGAGCGTCCTGGGATTCCATATCCCCTATCAATTGTATTCTTACTTCATTATACAGGTTTTCCTCCTCGAGCGAGGATTTCTTTTATCACTCACACTTTGTGATATGAGTTCTCCTCCTCGAGTGGGGATTTCTTTTATCACTCATACTTGGTGGTGCGGGTTCTACTCCTGAAGCAATTTTTTTCACCACACGCTTTGTCCATTTTGGTTCATTTCTTTCTATCTATCTGGTTGTTTGTGGAGGTGGGAACACCAAAATGGGGGTTTGACTGAGGCAAATCCCTATAGAGCCCCAACACTTTCTCCAGATCTTACACATGCATGTGTTGAAGACATTCACGTGTTGGAGGCTCCATCACTTGTGTGGTTGTGAGAATTTCCTTTCTATCTCTTATTTTCTTTATCATTTCTATTTCACTTCATTTCAACGTTATCACATTTGTTTATTTTCTAGTACTTTTGAAGTTCTCAGTAATTAGATTGCTAGTAGTCGCTAAGCTATTTTCTGTGATATTCTCGCTTTATGGTTCGTATGGATGCCAGTACGCCAAAGAGATGCCAACATGCCATGTTGTCATCCCAAACCCACACTTCCATCCTTTGGCTGGGAGCTTATCAATTTGTTTAGAAAATGTTTGTGACTTGCTCTTTCTAATTCTAAAACTCTTACAATGTTCCTTGAAGTAGTTTAAGGTTGTTCACCTCGTGAGGCTCTTTGAATGAAGAGAACTCATGAGTAGAAAATCCCAATTCTCTAATTTTTGGTGAACCCAACATGAATAAAAAAACTAGGAATTTATTTACCTCAACTTGGTGGGGTCATAACTTTTGACTCGGTGCTCAGAAATCAGAACCATTTGCACCATTGAAAAGGTCTCCAAGAAGACTAATTCAATCCCTAAAATACTATGCCTTCGGTAGCCAAATTTTAGGGACCTACACAAGTTTTGACCCCAAATTCCGCTCTGAAGACCTCCAAAAATGCAAATTACTAGAACCTAGAAAATACCGAAAAAATCCAAAAATATGGATTTCTGGTTTTTCTTAGTTCTATTATCATCCAACTTGTTTATTCATTATTTATCATATTTAACTTACTATTTTCAAAATTAATTTAATATCTTCTTTTATCAACTCAATATCTAATTCTATTCAAAATTTTAATGATGTTCCATTTCATGCATGTGATGGTGACTTGGCTTTGCCCATGTCACTTTGTATCTTTGATCCTTCTCATGAGAGTTGTCTCACTTTGAAGGATATCTTGTTGTAAGAAGATGAAATCATTGATACCTTTCTTAATGTTACTCTACCTTCTCTTCATTCCAATGCACTCTCTTCTAGAGATGATGCATTCATGAATGATGACTCTCCTATTTCTTCCAATGTACTCTCTTCTAGAGACGTTTCATTCGTGAATGATGAACTTCACCCTCATTCCAATGCACTCTCTTCTAGAGATGATGCATTAGAAAATAATGAATCTCCTTCCACATTTGGTCCTCCCTAGATTGATGTTGAGAATATCTTCAAATAATTATTCCACTAGTTGTGATGAGTCTATAAATATAATATATGTCTCTGCTGCCCCTCAAAGGCCTAAGAGATCTATTATTTATTTGACTCCAGCTAGTCCTTCTCCTAAACGTATTTTTTCTATTAATGGTGTTCCATCTGAGAGTGATTCTCCTGATCTTTCTATGGCTCCCTCTTTCAGAGCGGTAGCCCATACTTATGAGAATAGTATGAATAAACAACGAAGCCTTCCTCAAGAACCTAAACCTACAACTAAAGCACCCAGTGATTACGGTCTTGTTGAGAAATTCAATTTTCTCTAGATAAGATCTCACTATGGGACTTGCTTCAGTCTGCTCTGATCTACCAAGGTATGCTTTAGGAAGCCTTCCAAAAGATCCTCTTGCCTTCTTCTACTAGGTCTATAGATGTTGATGTGTTGATAGCTCATACTCATGTGGATTCACTAAATATTACATTCTATCCACAAGAACTCCCACCTTCAAAAGTACAGAAGCAAGCGGATCCTCTGCTGACTATAATTAACATTAATAATATCGACATTAGACGTACTCTAGTTGATGTTGGATTAATGCTTAATGTATGTAGCATTGATCTATTACCTAAGATTCATATTGATTCATCTTCTCATAATGCTTCTTTTGTTGTCATTCATGGGTTCGATAATATCGGTCGGAAAACTTTAGGCATAGTAGTCTTGCCTTTGAGGTTGGGGCCCATTATTGTACCTACCCTTGTATATGTTATGTCAGAAAAGTTACCTTATAACCTTCTTCTTAGTAGACCATGGATTCATGCTATGGGTGTAGTCCTGTCTACCTTGCATATAAATCTATTGAGTTCATTTACACTAATCAGGTAGACACAGTTAAGGCTGACCCTAAGGCTATGCACTTATGTGAGATGGTAGTTGTTGGTTAGGTTTTGGTTGTGCCTACTCTTATTCCTTCAGTGTCTTCTATTTTTTTTATGTTTACTCTAGAAGTACCTACTACAAAGGATACTCTTGAGGTAGATATCCCTGAAGAAGATCCTTCTGAAGAAAGAATCTTAAGTTTGCTCCTTCTACATTTTCTCAAGAAAATGCATGTCTCAATGATGATTGGGGTTCTCTAGACTTTACAAACTCCTTTAGTGGAGAATGCAAAGTCAACCTAATCAACTTGAGTCTTCCAATAACTTCATCCCCACCCACTATCAAAGATGATTCTTTTGTATTGCGAGATAGTTTGAACATAAATTGTAATGTTCTTAGTGTTGATCCTCCTTCTAAGGAAGATGATTAAGCTTCTGCTAAAGAGGATAATGTTAGCAGTCCTATTAAAAAGGATGATGGTGATCTCATAGAAGAGTGTGATCCCCATTGCTAGAACAATTCTCTCTATGAAGATCCTCCTCCTCGATTTGCAAGTGCAATATGGCCCTGGCTTTAAGCTTGTATCTAAATATGGCTATAGGCGTAATGAACAAGGCATTCAAGTCCCTATAGAATGTGCACCTCGCAAGCGTAATTTGGGGCTTGGTTTCTTGAATGAACAATCTGAATAGAAACCACGGTTGAATGTTGACATGATGTTCGCTCAACCTCGTTCTCACAGATTAGTCCATCCTCCTTTGTCTTCTATCTTCATATCTTCTTGTGAGTAGTCAAAATTTTCTCCACAAGAGAAAGGGTTGCTTCTTTCTCCTCATTCTTTGTTTGAGCAAGAGCATATCTTGTTGAGGCTTCTTAAAGCCCACTTAATTACTCTTCCTCCTTGAAGGAAATTCTGTAAGCATGATAAGTAAAATAATTATTTCTATGCATATCTTCAAGTGCCTGGCCATTTCACTAGTGAATGTAAGGCCTTGAAGGATAATATACAACTCCCTAATTTAGGTGCCACCACTCATTTATTTGTTGTTACACAAGTGATATCGAGGTCTACCTCTACCATGTATGTTCTAAGTAGCTTACAGTATGGTTCTCCTCCCCTGTATGTTAGGGGAATTGATAACTTATTCTAAAGATGTGTTTCCTTCTTAAGGACCTCCTCTCTCTTCTCTATCTTTTAAATGAAGTGTCCCTTGAGTGGACCCCTTTTTATTTTGAAGGGTCCATGAGGGCCCCCCTTTGAAATATTTTATCTCGAATGAATTCATTGGTGTCTAGCTTGGGGGTAGCCTGACTAGACCTATGTTTTCTAAGACTATCCTGCAATGCATCTTGCAGTAGCCATAGGTTCTTCTAATTAGTATTTCTTTGTAGAACCAAGAACCTATAGAGCTCCTTTACATCAAGATTTCCTGTCATGTTCTATCTACGGATTAACATGTCACTTTGTAGGTGTTCCTATGAAGTTGCTTTCCAATCTGACTTTGTGGAGTCCTCTTTCATTGGGTTTCCCTCATGAGAGAAAACTTGGGGGATGCCTCCTTGCAGGTTTGTGGGCTTGTAATGCACTTATCTCATTAGGTTTCCCTCATGAGAGAGAACTTGGGGGATGCCTCATTGCAGGTCTATAGGCCTATAAGGCACTTATTTCTCGGGGCTTCCATCATGAGAGAGAACTTGGGGGTTGCCTCCTTGCAAGTCTATGGGCTTGTGAGATGCTTTCATCGTGCAGGATTTTTCCATCATTGGTCTGTAGGCCTTCAGTGCACATCATTCAAACCTCATTAGGAGAGAGTACTTGTGGAGCCATCTCTCTTAGAATTTTCATTCCTTTCTAGCTTCTCCACCTTTCTCTTAATTTTTCTCTCTTTCTCTTTTGTATATTCTGGATCGAAGATCTACATCTTCTTCATCTTGGGTATATGCCCTTCCTCTCTTCATTTTAGAATTCTTCTAAGTGTGTTATTTCTTAATTTGGGGATGATGCATAGTACTAATACAAAATTTCACATTGAGGTCTCTTTCACTTTGTTGAAGTTCAAATCCTTTAGTTTTGTGTTCTAACATTATTGTTTTGTGCAGATCTTTCTTGTCTAATGTGTTTGTTTTGCAAGTCTTTAGCCTAGGGGCATGCTTCCTTGGTTTGAAAAGTTATCTTCTTCCTCTACAATATCCTTTTGGCATTATGATATTATTTATTTTTAGTATATTTCCTTTAGCATGCATATTAGTGTAGATTCATATGCCCACTAAAGTGGGCCGAGCAAAATGTAATGTCATAAAATTGCACCCCTTGAAATTTCACATTCATTCTTGCATCTGCTTTAGTGTCCACTCCCTTAGCATCTTGTGTAGGTTCAGTTTAACCCTTGCATTAGGCTTCTCCCCTCTCAGGATGCTCGAGACCCCTTTTTAGTAGCTACCCTTGCGTGTCCGCTTTACATCGAACCTTGTGGTTTTCCCATTCATGTCATTTTGTAGCGTGATATGTTTGGGCACTAGTGCGCTGCGTGGATGTCCACATGTCGTGCTAGCATCCTGTGACGTTTCAACATTCAAATGACAGTTTTCAAGCATGTTTGCCACTTGTCATCTGTTTGTGTCGATGGTAACGGATTTGGATGCCTTGTAACCTCCCAGGAAGCTTCCTTTTGCTTCTCTTCTCTCCTTAAATGTTATCTTTTCAATTCATTTGGCTTCTACCTTCTTTCTAGCCTTGGCTTTGACTCTTTCTGTCTTGTTATTTTGTTTTCACACCTTCATATAGCTTGCTATAGTGGTTTCAAGCTCTCACATTCCCACAATACTCTTTACATCTCTTGGCTCTCACAACTATCCTTTCTTCTTAAGCTTTGCAGTTGATACCTTGCTTATCTTGTGCTTGTGAGCATACTGAGATTCCATATCCACTATCAATTGCATTCTTACAAGTTGTGATATGGGTTTTCCTCTTCGATCGAGGATTGCTTTTATCACTCACACTTTGTGATAGCGTTCTCCTCCTCAAGCAGGGATTGCTTTTATCACTCATACTTGGTGGTGTGAGTTCTACTCCTAAAGTAGGTTTTTCTTTCACCACACACTTTGTCCATTTCAGTTCATTTCTCTCTATCTATCTAGCTATCCATGGAGATGGGAATACCAAAACGAGGGTTTGATTGAGGCAAACCCCTATACAGCCCCAACACTTTCTCTAGATCTTACTCATGTAGGTATTGAAGACATTCATGTGTTGGAGGCTTCATCACTTGCATGGTTGTGAGAATTTCCTTTCTATCTCTTATTTTCTTTATCATTTCTATTTCACTTCATTTCAACTTTATCACATTCAATTAATTTCCAGTACTTTTGAAGTTCTCAATAATTAGATTGCTAGTAGTCACTAAGCTATTTTCTATGACATTCTCGCTTTCTGGTCCATACAGACGCTAGCGCTCTAGAGAGATGCCAACATATGGCAAATTGTCATCCCATACCTGTACTTCCATCCTTTGGCCGAGAGCTTATCAATTTGTCCATAAAATGTTTGTGACCTACTCTTTCTGATTCTAGAACTCTCGTGTTGTTCCTTGAGGTAGTTTAGGGAAGTTCACCCCATGAGGCTCTCTGAATGAAGAGAACTTGTGAGTAACGAATCCCCCTTCTCGACAGAGTTATTACAAGGTATAGGATATATTATCCATACTCATATCCCTATATAGTCTAATTCTCGTACCTTCATCCCTCTCTTCTAGCTGACCTCTTTTATTTTTCCTACCACTCAATATTCCTTCACCTAAAATTCCATGTCTATTCCTCATCCAATCCACATTCCTACTATTTATGTCCCTCTCTCTTCATTCCTCATTTAAACTATGATCATGTCCCTTTAGACATCCAATTTACCTTCTACACCTATGAGCCACACTCTCAATCCTCATCCTTCACTTATCATGCTTGATCCTGTCTTACCAATTTTTCATTCCCTCTCCTATCCTACCCTTAACCTTATGTAACCCTTGCCACAATCTTATCATAACATGAAAAAAATTGTGTCTCCTACCCTCAACATCCCAACCTATGCCTCTAACCTTATCATTTACCATGCAATACTATCTATCTATTCTCCATCATATTATACTCGAGGGGATGGAACTTTAAACTTCCTCCACAACATAATATGTTTGGATATAGTAAATCATCCATGATAGCCATATCTCATCATGCTAAACATTGACATACATGTATAATTGGATAAGAGATTCTAAGATAATGTTCAATTCTTTATAGATCAATATGCATTGACTATTAGTTTGATAATCAATTCTTAGCTAAGATTTTTCTCTATTCATTAAGGAAAAAACCTTAGAACATTTCTACTCTTTATCTACCTATTCTATGTGTTCCTTCCTCTATCTCACTTACCTTTTCATTGAATAAATTTAATTCAACATAAGATTGCATGTCAATTTTATCAATGTTACACATTACAATCAAGGAACAAATGAGAAGGTGATGGATTTTATCTTCTATTTTTAATTTTTTCCTTTGAATAGATCTCCTATCTTCTTCTCAACTCTAATATTGAGATGGTATTATTAAGAATATTTTCCCAAACCTTCACAATCAAAATATCTTGCTTAAATATCCAACTTTAATAGCACTTTGTACCATTTTGTATGATTATACATAGGTGATATACTAGTTTATGGTTATCTCCTCTTTGACCTTGATGCCTCTATTTCTTTAACCCTATCATCTTCTCAAGAAACCAATAATTCTGCAAAGAAGAGCACCAATAACTTATAATTTCTCCTTAATCCAACCCTAATAATTAACTAAAATAATTGAATATGCCTTACTCCTCTTCATCATCTAAACTTACTATCTCCCTTCATTCACAAGCTAACTCTAATTGGATGAAGCTAGAAAAACCCCAATTCCATATTTCACATGAGTTTCATTCCAATAACCTTATCCAACTTCATCTTATCCAAAACTTGAATCCCAACATCTTATTCTACCAAAATTTTCAATTCTTTTAGTTTATAGACCTATTTTGCAATGAAACCCGCTTGACTATTATCCTCTCCTTTTTCTTTTCTTAATTAGCTCTTTGGAATTTCTTATCACCAAATCATGTTCCCCTCTACCTAAATATTATTTTTCATCTTCACTCTCATCAGATTATCCTACGATATCCTTCAATTAATCTAACACTAGTAATTAGTGAAGTTCTTTTTCTCTTTTCTTAAGTTTCTACATGGCCTTTTTTTGAATTTTTCCCTATTTTCCCCTTTGTATTAGTTTTCCAATTTCTATTTTGTCAATGAGGATTCTCCTATTCTAATTTTGTTTTCTATATTTGATTTCTTACATTGTCAAACATTTGCTCCTCTACTTTTGTTATTCATTACTACTTTAGCATCATAGGTTAAATTTGGACTAGATAATTATTCACCTTCTAATTTCATGATGCAAACTAAATATCATGTGATTTATCACCACAAAAATCACATGTGGATTTTCCTCCTTTTTTCCTTCTACACTCATCAACATAAGAGGTACTACAAGACACCTAATAGTACCACAACTTGCTTGCTAATACCTACAATGATTTCATTTCCTCTTCATGAAATCACCTAAACTAATCATTAGAAGTAGGAATTGCAACAATCTTGGAGATAAATTTCATTGTAGTGTGAAAATTAACACACACTTGAAGGTTGTTAACAAGTCTAATAGTTGTTCTAGTGAGCATGTCTAGAAAACCAAAAGAAATTGGCAAATTTTCACTAGGGTGGTGGAGAAATAATTTTTTCCCTCCTTTTTTGCACCACTAAGTGTCTTGCATTTGGAAAATACCCTATTGCCTTCATCTCCCAAGCCAATTTCCCCAAATTTGTATAAATTTACTGTATTTGTGAATGTCATACATCTCCTACACAAGAAACACATAACATTTTATGGCCTTCAATCCAACTTCATCAAAGGAGCTTTTTAATTTCTAATCTTTCATCAATCTCCTTACCATATGCTCACACCACCTGCCCACTTCTACACAGATGCATGAGAGAAGAACATAAGGCACATATTTTTTAAGATTCAAATAAAAGAGTAACATTGTTGTAAATACTCCTAAGCTTGCTTTCATATGTGATCTGTAGGTAGCAAAAAAACAGATCCAAACATCCACCATAGCAAATTGCTCTATCCTTTACGCTTTAATGGATGTCCATACCCTATTTGAAAGCTCCCATTTTGGAACAAATGGGGAGGATGTCGGCAAAGGTTGTGGAGTCTAGCTTTACACCTGCCAATTGCATTTGCTTGAAAGTTTCTAAAGCTTTTAATGAGACCACATTTTTTGAGGCATTCGGTCAAACACTTCACATCCCTTGTCTGTGCTTCCACATTTTGCATACAGGCAATGTCTACCCAGCCATCAGGGTTCACATTTGACTATATTTATTAATTAATTGAAAATAAAAATGCATTGTATTTCGATTTTCAATAAATTAATAAATATGGTCAAATGTACAATCTGATGGTTGCATAGACAATTCCAATGCTTCTCCCCTTATTACAACTAAATTATATCTGTAACCCTAATTAAATTTTATTTTCTATATGAAAAATAACATTTTTATTATATGAAATGATTCCGCCAACGTGGAATGTTTAAAAATGATATACATATAAGCGTAGCAAATGAATCACTTGCATTAACAGGGACAACTAATAAGGCAATCATGCCAGTTCATAAGGCAACCATTATCCAATAAAGCAACCAATTTGGAAAAGTTGGTAGAGAATTCTTTTAGTAATTGGCCTGAATAAATAGATCACCGTATCAGGATAATTGATAATGGTGTGATTACTAGTTGTTATTACCTTAATTTGCTGCAACTGATACATCTGTAAAATAAAACTATTCTTAAAAAGCTCAACTCATGCCTAAGGCCTGGCAAGTGGGGTATTATAGTGACAGTGGACCAAATTGTATAGTAAAGTAGCCTAGGTAGTTGAAAAGTAGTGGTATGATACAGACGGCTAACATCCATCAAACTGACAAACCCAAATTAGGGGTATGATACAGACGGCTAACATCCATCAAACCCACAAACCCGAATTTATCCACTCGTCCTGCAGAATCCCTAGCCAATTTTCCAGGATTTTAATTGAGTTCCTCTTTTCATTTGAATCTATTTCTGATTGTTCCTGTGCTATTGAGAAGAATTGATTCTTATCCTCTTCCCAACTCCAAGTCTTCAAGTTCTAACAATGGCGAGAGGGAGACAGAGAACAGGCAGGATCTCCATATGGGCTATCCCTTACCTCAAGTCCTTCAAAAACTTGAGATAAGGGATAGTCATTTGGTGATCCTACCCTCTTGTCTGGTTTGGTGTAGAAGATTAAGTGATCATTGGTTCTTTTGCAGTAGCTCAAAGGGATTATTTTTTCTTAATCTTGCTTTGGAAGGATTTATTTCAGCATTGTTGTTTGAATTCTAGGATGAGTATGGTATTTTTCTACTAGTGTCCCGGAGTTCATGTTGCACAAAAGTGAATAGAGACATAATACAGGCTAAAATGTCAAATCTATAAAATTTATGAACTGGAATACTGGACTCACGTTGAACAGAAGCTTTGATACTGCCCTTTGCATATTTTATTTTCTTTAATTGTTTTTGTTGGTTTTCATTTGAAATATGTATCTAGTGTTCATGTTAGGCAGTATTTTTTGGTTACTCTGAAACAATTAATTCTGGTCTTGGTAATCAACACTGAAAATTAATTCTGTTATTGCTGTTTGGATTGCTACAGAATACATCAGTTTTCTACAAACTCTACGGATTGGGGATTTCATGCATTTGCTTCATGTATGCAAATGGTTTTATATGTGATGATGCTTTAACTGTGATAGCAAGGGTAACTATTTGGCCGCAAAAATCAAGCAGCAAGATGCTATTTGAATTCATTGCGGCAAATGTCGTATCACATTCCATATTTCAGAAGGGTAACTGTACTTCAGAAACTGAAACTCTGATGCATAGCATGTGATCCAACAATAGCTCAGTTAACATGATATGACAACTTTGCAGGCAGTGGAAAATATTTTATCTTCAAGCGGAATTCCTCTCGCTTTGCAGCCCCTGTTTTATAATATGCAGAGTAGCAGTGAGTGTGTATCGACAACAGAACTTACAAGATCATTTGGATGGAGTCTATTTGACACATACCAGCAGCGTGATGTGCAAGAGTTCAACAGAATATTGTGTAACAAGTTAGAAGAGACAATGAAATTACGTTACCTAGTTGTAATTTTATCCCTTTCATAAATTGCTGGATGGGTATTGTAATGTGTTGAGTGGCACAGTTAAACTGTTTCCCTTAATTTGCAGGAACTGTAGTTGAAGGAACTAATAAAACATTATTTGAAGGAACTAATAAATTAAGTTACCATTTGTTTTTTATATTTGCATTTTTGTTTTTAGTTTCTCACTTTCTGTTCTTACCATGGTTACAAAAAGAAGAGAAGATTTTTGTTTTTTTTTTCTCTTTTTTTGTTCTTATCACGATTACAAAAAGGAAAAGAAGATTTTTGTTTTTGCTGCTAGTGGAATAGAATGGAAACCTTTTTTTTGGTGTTGCCCTACAGTTAAAATAAGCAGTGAGATCATCCTAATTAAATCAAACAAAATTAAACATAATAAATATAGAACGTGTCTCCATAAAATAAAATGTGGTAATTAATTTATTTTATTTTAACCTTGTGCCGAAAGGAGTTGATAAATCTTGCAATTCTGAGATCTTTGATTTTCCCTTTATGATCTCACCATGTTCAAACTTCTCTTTCATTTACAAGTTTTCCAAAACCTGCTAGAAATTGCAAGGAGGTTTTTACAAAGGGGAAACTAAGGAGGTTGACTAGAGGGCGGGAAATGAGGTGGGCAACAAATGGGTTTGTTGGGTCAGGATGCTTCCAAATGATTGATCAAATGACAGTTAAAATACTTAAATAGAAGATTTTCATAAGAACACACAAGTGGGCAGAGGCATGGAAGGTTTATTTGCCAAGTCTAGACGATAGAATATGAGTGGCAAGGAGCAGTTTAGACGTGTCCATAAGAACACACAAGTGGGCAGAGGAATGGAAGGGTTTTTTGTTTTGAAGCTTTTTAATATGAAAGGTGGTCCCTAAGCTGTTTCCAATGGCTTTGAGTGAATCAAATGACCAATAAATGGGAGGGAGACCACCTACCTCAAATCTAGATTTGTGCTCAATATGTACTTGACGTTGTGTCAATATGATGGTCCCATTTCTGAAGAAAGATCTCTCCATCAAAATATCGAATTTTAGAGCAGTAGCACATCCTTGTTGGATACAAATTTGTTAGAAACCAGCAATAACCTAGTAAATAAGTCGTGTGCCACTGACTATCTGTGAGGTACTGTGCATATCAAACCCATAGATAAGAGATGGTTTAGATCCTCATCCATCCATTCAGAAACTACGTGGTTTACTCTCGAAAGCAAGTCTGCAGCTGTCATATGATCTTGTGGCAGCAGCTTTTTCAACCCTCTTTTCTTTAAGATCATAGTAATAGGAGGGACAATCCGAGTTTCTTGGCTCACATATTATTCTTGCCCTTTTCAATCCCGATCTTCCTTCCCTCATCATGTGCTCGTTTCTGAATGGTCTGAGCAGGAGGGGGTCTTCGGATTTGCAAAAAACTGATTCCTGCATGTTTTTGGGAGTTAAAAGTGGGCCTCCAGGTGAAAGAGGCTTTTTGTTTCTTCATCTTGGTACTAAAAGAGCCAGGATTAGGATAATAATGCACCTCTGAGATATTTGAAACTGCAATTTCCTGAAGTCGCCGTGTCCTAAACAACAAGTAATATTGCCCATACAATCAACAAGAAACTTTGTCAAACAAATTGTGAGCCTGCTGCAAACTTGTTTGCAGAGAACCAACAATGGCGCAGATGGCAAGGGACGGTTCTGGCTTTGCATTTGTCATTTGATTTTTCTTAAAAGTCTCAAAAGATTAAAGAGCAAGCCAAATTAGAGCTATTTAGCATTGATCGCCTTCTAGATCGCAAATTAGTGAAGCTCTTCATAGAAGAAACATGTAGTCTCATGAAGATGATCACTGAACACACAGCCAGTAATCATTGTATTTGATAAGATAAAATATAAACATGCCTTTTTGTCAAATCGTTCAGTGATCTCTGTGTGCACTTCGACAACTACAAAAATTGAGAAAATTAAATGACTTCAGTCACACTTACAATCTTTTTCTCACTACTGTTTGATTGATCTCCATACTCCTTCCTTTGCTTTCCTTTAGTTACGTGTGGGGAGGAATCTGACAGAGGTTGTTGAGTTAGTCTTCACGTATTTCAAGTTTAAAAAAGATTGTAATATAATTAGATGATTGCCCAATTAACGATTCAGTCTTCGTTGCAGTAGCAGGATAGGAGGATTAGCAGCTTGGAAGTACAGGCAGGAGATACTTAATTCATGCTTCACAATATAAGGCGTGCATATCCTACCTCCTCCAGGATTTGAATTTTTGATCTCTCTTTTAAGAGTATATGTTCTCCACCACTAGACTAACTCAGGTAACTCAGGTGTATATTAGTCCAATCTCTGAAGC
The DNA here is from genome assembly GCA_007258455.2 of Sequoia sempervirens. NCBI lineage: Eukaryota > Viridiplantae > Streptophyta > Pinopsida > Cupressales > Cupressaceae > Sequoia > Sequoia sempervirens. The sequence continues at coordinate 4,571 of VDFB02154273.1, read as the reverse complement.
CAGTTGAAGTATAAAAATAGTGAATGAAAGGCTTGAATGTATATCAACATTAGCAGCATCAGTCCAACCTCTGAAGCTAGTTGAAGTAGCAAAATAATGAATGAAAGGCTTGAATTAAACTAAGCACCAACAAACTGTCACCTTTGGAAAACAATTATGGACAAATCATATTGAAACATAATCCAAACTTGAGAACAAAAGCCTTCTATTGAAAACATCTATAATTCTAATTTTAGACAATTGCTTCCTCAAAATAAATAGTATCGTTCCACTTTCAAGAACACACATAATGAGGGGCCCATCATAAAGTCATAAACATCAGGGAATTTCAGCTTAGGAAACAGACCATTCGTTGAAATGATGTCTTGAAACTGCAACCATGTATTCCCTGTAGGGATGATTTGAAGGATGAGTGCTATCATTTTCAGCTTTTAAACATGAACCTTACACATTTAGTTAGGATTACATCAGAAATTCTACTTCTCAGAGAACAATCTCCTCCAAACCATTCTAGGAGAAGGGCCAAGAGTGGATCAACAAAAAAGCTAATCCACTTAATGTTTAGCAAGGTGGTCTACACACTATGATTTTTGATCTCCATGCTACAAAGAAGACATGCACTCCAACCACATAATAACACATGTCTCGATTTCCTTGATTCAAAAAACTAACAATGGAACCTCTATCCAATAGGAGAAACTCATGTCATTTGATCCTAATCATTGTAGGAGACACTTGTTAGAATATTGCATCATTTTAACTTTGATGGGAAGTGCAAGAGATGAAACTGTGTTGGAAGAAAATTATGCACTGCAAATGAGGAATAGTCACATGTTTCTGCTCAGTATTTAAAGAAATAATTTAATATTTTCCCATAGGATTAGTACATAAATACAAGGTGGGCCTGATTACAAAACCATGTTGTGGAGAGGTTGTGTGCTACAATGAAGCACTGCCACATGTCTAAGTTAGACTAGGCTTGACCTATCCATGTCCTTAGAAGATGTGACCAATTATCTGGGACCAATGTGGGCATGCCAATTAACCAGTCGTGATATCCATTTAGTGGGGTCCACCCATGATTGAAACAACTCTTGGGGACATGTGTCTTCAAAGTACAACTTCAAGCGCATACATCTTGAGTGAAGCCGCACTATACCAACCTTTGTGTGATGCAATGAGAAGTTGAAACATACATAGAAAGGGGGAACACATAACCATTAAAATAATTATATTTAAATTCTTATGATTTGATTAATGAGGTAAAGGATTTACATATACATATTTCGCTATAAATTTCTTGTTCAATTACATACACAAGTTTTTCGTAGGTTTGTTGACATTTCTATGTGCTTGTGTTTTTGTATATTTGTGGGAATGTTGGTCATTTTTATGTGTGGGTTTTAATATGTACTAGTTGATTTTATTGTTTATTTTGATTTACAAAATTTATGTAATTTTTGTAAATCAAAATAAGCTAAATATTTATGCAACAAGCTAAATATAGGGGAGCGGATCCAGTATTTGAGCATGTTTCAATAGTTGTGATAGTAGTTGTTTATATAATGCCCAATAGTTGTGATAGTAGTTGTTTGTATAATGTCCAATAGTTGTGACTTGACTACCCATAATTAAACAAAATGTATTCCTTTGATCTAAAAAGCAACCAATCATGTGATGCCACATCAGTGATCAACTACCCATGATGTGAATGCACAAGTATTGGTCTCACTTTTTTTTTGGGCCTTTTTGGACACCTTGACAAAAAGCATGCTGAAGTGGCCTTGAAACGAAAGTTATAAGTAGGGGATTTTCCAAGTAAGCTGCTGTAAAAATTTGAGAGTGATTTAAAATTTCTACATAGGATAATTAGAAGGGAAAAGCTAGGGTGCACAACTACTAGGTCCTCTCCCCTATAGTTGTAATTATTCTGCTATAGATTCCTTTAATTTATCTTACAGGTAAAAATGGTGTGGTTAGACATTATAATAATGATTGCATTTGTCATGGTTGTTGTAGTTGTACTTTTTATACACTATGCACTTACAATCGAAGAAAGTTACTAATTTGCACTTTAGATGCACTCATTGTGTATGCCTCCCCATTATATCTATAACCTTTTCATTGTTATGTATTACCTGATCAAAACTTAGGAAAAGGCATACTCATAGCACAAGTTGACTACAAGCATCGTAGTGAGTCAGTTTTCAATATCTTTGTTGTGCAAAGCTAAACATAATTTGTTCACTAGTGCTATGCTGGTAACGAATTTAAAATATTAGTTATTTCTTCTTATATTCCATTGTAGATGAATCAAGTTCATCATGTGTAGGATGAAGGCCAATAAAAGGAGCTAAAATGTTCCATGTCCTTCACAACTTCATCTTCTTCTTGTGTTGATTTCAATTTTCATAGGATATTTTTCTTTTGAGTACTGCAAAGAAAGTTTTTTCTTTGGTACAACATGTTAATAATAAAATTAAAAATCTATTTGTAGTTAGAAATAAAATAATTATATTTTGAAAATTTCTCACTAAATCAATAGAAAAAGAAAGAAATAATAGTTTTAAAATTATTAAATCATAAAAATAATTATAAATTATAAATTTGTAGTTATGTTGTTTAAATTCTGCATGATCATTGATTTGTCAATCAAAACAAATTAACTTTGAAATAAAGAACATAGATAAACACAAGAATTAATAAAATGATAGATATTGATGTAAAACTACACAGATGTTCTCATAGAAAAATAATGAAAAAACAAAAATTAATAAATGATGATATTGAGATGACATCCTTTTTAAGGATTCTGTTGTGCACACCCTTCTCCCTACTTGCAAATTTCAAGTATAATTTCCTACGACGCTTCATAAAGCCGCTAAAGGTGGGCATGCGGATACCATAAAAGTTTTGTAGCACTGGGGAGCTAATCGTCTTTTCCATAGAGATTGCGATGGGAGAATGGTATTTTACTATTTTGCTCAAACACTGTTAATTGGACAGGATGGAAAAGAAGTTGCCCAATTACTGTTAAATAAGTGTGGATCTGATGAAAAGAAATCGCTTTTGCTATAGGCATCCGCTACAGGATTAGGCACTGCCTTTCTCTGCTCTCGATTACACCGATATCTGTTGGCACTATTGAGAGACAAAGAGAACAGGTAGGATCACCGAATGGGCTATCCCTTATCTTTTTATGAGATAAGGGATAGTCATTTGGTGATCCTACCCTCTTGTCTGGTATTTTTCGTTTGACGTTATTAAGGTTAAATAATTTTATAGTAAATTTGGAACTAGTTTGATTTTCTATGACAGATGGATGTTTTTGGAGTTCAGTGGATTCTTTTGAGTACTTTTATGAATCTTAGAACTTCAATTTTGAATCTTAGAACTTTAATTTTGTTGATGTTATTATTGCAGCTTATGAATTCTATTTTCAATTTTTGTCCAATTTTGAAAAGGGTTTGCATTCTCTCATGGATTGGGAATTTTAATTTTTCTAAAGTAGAAGGTTTAAATGTGAAATCTACAGGACCTGCGTACTGAAACAGGGTACTAATTAGAAGCTCCTTACATATCCTTTACATGGGTTTCACTTCTTTTGCTAATTTTGTTGGATTTTTCTTTTGTTTTTCATAGAGCTGCCAAAGTGCTTATTACGTGGACAATTTCAGTAAATATTTTTTGGTGGTATTGCCACTTGACTGTTCTTAGTGTTCATGTTAGGCAGTATTTTTCTACTAGTGGCCCAGAGTTCATGTTGCACAAAAGTGAATAGAGACACAATACAGGCTAAAAAGTCAAACTTATAAAATTTATGAACTGGAATATTGAACTGATGTTGAACAGAAGCTTTGATACTGCCCTTTGCATATTTTATTTTCTTTAATTGTTTGTGTCGATTCATTTGAATTACGTACCTAATGCTAGATCTCCCAGAGTACTTATGAGAATGAAAATTCAATGCCACCAGGAGAGTGCTTCTTTATCCAAGAGGATGTAAGGGCCAGGGCGATCAGGTGTCAGTCTTACTAGAGCTTTCTCAAGGGGATATTGACATGACAAATGGATGGTCAATATTTGTCAGTGGACATCTCAAACAGTTCGTGAGCTGTCATCAATGGACATTTTGATAGTTGCAACTGCTCTGGTAGACATATATGCAACACATGGAAGCATAGACAGAGCACGCGAACTGTTTGACAAAATGCCTCAAAAAAAATGTTTTCATGGAGTGCCTTGATTGCAACATATGCACAAAATGGATCTGTTGACAAGACTTTACAAAAGCCCCCGTTCGACCCCACCGTAGCCTCCAACACTTACTCCCTGGTCTACAATCCCAAGTAAATTATGTAAGTAATGCTAAAATTACCCCTGCAACTTCAAATCAACCAGTGAATATCCTCTTTGGCTTGGTCTTGTAGCTTTAACATTATCATTGTAGTTGTAATATGTATTTATGGCACTGTGCAGGTTTTCTATGAATGGAATTCCGGTGGCAGTCTTTAAAGAACAGCGAGAATTAGAGAATGGCATATTCTAAGAATCGAGCAATGAGATCATAT
>VDFB02154271.1:0-20572 GCA_007258455.2 Sequoia sempervirens | reverse complement strand
AATGGAGGAGCCTCATTTATATGGTTTCTAAATTTTGGATAACTTTTTGGGGACAAGCTCGCATATTGCGAAAGTGTTATTCTGTAGCTTTCTATAACTTGCATGTGTTGTAGAACTTGGGGATTTGAGATCCTCTGCATGTAAGAAGCTCCATTTTCTGAATAATAAAATTATTCTCTTGTTTGTGGGTTATTTTCTAAGTCTCGGGTTGCGCCCTCATCATAATTAAACTAAGATAAGTACAACAACTAATCTGATTATCAATGACCTTGGGTAAAGTAAAGACTGATAAGACGTGTTGATAAGGTGGTCTCAAATTGGATTGATGAAATGAGGAACCAACATAAATGACAAGGACTAGGATGACTGTTGTCCAAAAGATAAGGTCAAGAGAATATAGATTTGAACCTATAGTCTAGTCTAGGTTTGATGAACTTCCTAATCAAGAGGTTTATACAAGAGGTTTATGCAAGCTAAAAGGATGACCTAAAGTTTGACCTATGGGTAATGTCTAATGCAAGAAGATGAGTTAATGGGTGAATGAATGATGATAGAACTGAAGTGAAAAATTCATTGGTCTAAACAAATTTAAATATTAAACTTGTTTTTGGATGCGTTGGCCTAGTTTGTTTCAAGGTTGAAAGGTTGTCAGTTTATGGTGTTTGTTTGTTTGTTTGCTTTGAATACACACACATAAAACACAATGTTTTTTGTTTTTGATTGTGAATGTTATTTGACCGTTGCAATAAAAGAACATTCAAGTATAAATCCTAGGTTGGTAGAAACAATATTTGTTGGATTCCCACTGTGGATAAATCCGAGCCGCACTTATTCAAAGCATATAGCTTAGAAGTTTGGTGGCACTAGCTCCCCCTTACATAGCACACACTTCTCGGGCACACCAAACTTTGAATTCCTAAAGACCTGAAGATCTCAAGAAACTTGCTCTCTCAACTTTGAACTGGGAGAACATGGGATGACTTTAGAGGTCCGACCTCTTGCACCAACAAATAGAAGGATTTTGGCTACTAAAAATAAGAGGTGTCTAGTGGGGGATTGTCGTGAACAAAGAACCCATTTGTAATAGTCTGAGAACTAGGAGGCCCACTCCCACTCTCATCACCAACAAGTCTCAGTGGACCGAGGGTCTTGCGACTTGGCTTCAGACGATGCTAGCCACTCCTTGGGGTGATCCCCATAATAGTGGGTTTTAATAAACTGACAATCAAATTATTATTTTTAACTAAATCTTCTACATTCTGCACCTATAGTAGCTAAACTGGTGGAGAATTGAAGGCAAACCAGAGTCTCATCACATTTTTTCTGTAGATTTTTATTAAAAAAAAATCAAAATTTTTGGAATCAGATTGCACTTCTTTTTCCATCTCCCACGAAAACTAGTTCTTTTCAAAAAACAACTTTTTAAAAAAGTGACGCACAACGTATAACACATAACTTTTTTTCCATGAAGGATAAAATTCTAATTCCCTTCAAATTTAGATTTGTAACCTAATATCTAGTGCTTCCAATTTGGTTAGATAGTTTTTATTGAATATTTTTCCTTAATTCAAGTTTCAAAGTCAAACTAATTACAATTCGCACACAACGCCGACTATATAACGCTGTGAACTTTTTTTGTATATGTCAAAATTTAATTTAATTTTTTTTGTTGGATCATGTTGACTCTTTACTATCTTAGTGCACCTATATTTTCTTCTAATTCTTTTTTTTGATAATCTCTATTTTTCCACATGAAGAACAAAGAAATTCATTTTCGGCGAAAAACCTTATGTTTAATAAACTAAAAACAAATACATAAATAAAACCAAACATATTAAAATTATATTCATTGATAGTTTGTTCTCGAGGAATACCATAATCATTTGAAACAAATTTTGAATGAATTTATTTGATCCCCCAAAATTCCTAAATCAAAAGTGATTTTTTATCAGCATTTTGATAGGTGTAAAGGAGACGATTTAGGTATGGTTTAAAACTAGCGAGGTTCTATCCAAGGGGGTTTGATCTAAGGTGATTTGATCAAACCCTCTTCAATTGGAATCCTTAAAATGGAACTTTTTAAGGCTTAAATCATTATATTTTCTAAAAATATGTGATTTCAGCTAAAATTCGTTCCTCTCAGGAATGTAAACCACTATTATGACATCACCCTGGGGTACAAATTTCATTCTCCCCTCTTTGATATAGCCCATTGGGAAACGTGCTTGAGGTCAAACTATGGGGTGATGAAATCCCCAGGAAAGCCTCCTACTAAAAATAAAAAGGGTCACCCAGGATTTGCACAAGTGTGCAAGGGGAGAGGATACATACACACTAGCTTGAGTAACACATAATGTACAAGCACACCAAACACGAAAAAAAAAGTTCTTTTTAACCACCAATCAAAGTGTTTGTTATACTAAAAGACAATCAATTTTAAAAATCAAGTCTTCAAGAAACTTCTTGCACCAAATGTCATTAGTAGTTTCAATCCTCTAGTCTTCAACAAATGTGTATTCAAGTTTTCAGTCTATGTCTTTGACATGCAAACTTGCAAAAAATCCTAATCAACACAAAGTAACTATAAAATCAAAATTAAACTAAAAAGGAGAACTAACATTAATCTAATTAACAAAAGTTAAGATTTAATCTAAACCTAACTAAATTAATTCAACTAACTAAAAATTAATCTAAATTAATTAAACTAAATTAAAATTAATCTAAACTAAAGTTAATCTAAAATTAATTACTAAAATTAATCTAAATTAAGAAAAATCTAAATAACTAGCAAAATCTAAAAAAAACTAGCAAAATCTAAAAAAATAGAAAAATCTAAAAAAACTAAAAAAACTAAAAAAAATCTAGCAAAATCTAAATTAAATAAAAAAAACTAACCAAAATTCATGATAATTAATCTAAACTAAAGTTAATCTAACAAAATTAATTACTAAAATTAATCTAAATTAAAATTAATCAAAACTAATATTGATTTAAATTAACAAAATTAAAACTAATCAAAAATAATAATAATCTAAATTAATACTAACAAAATTAACTTATATTAACTAATCTAAATTAATCTAAACCAAAACTAAATTAATTAAAACTAAAATTAATCTAAAATAAAACTAAAACTAATCTAAATGAAAAGAAACTGTTGTACTCCAGAGAGTGACAGTCGTGACACCTGTTGGACTTCACGTCGGGTTCACCATATGTGATTAGAAATTTAAGATTAACAGATTAATATAGATTAAAAATCAGTAACAATAAAGTCCTAATCAACTATGAAGAACAATGAAAGCATAAAATAAAAATGAAATAATTATACCAATTTATGCACCCCTTGAATGACCTCCGTAGTGCTTCTCCATTTTGCTTTATGTGATGATGGTCCTCAGATTTTAATCTGCAATGATGAGCCTAAGACTATGCTAGCAAAACTTAGAAGAAAATTTTATCTCAACAACGCGATAGTATGCAAATTCTAGATTTTCTGAGATATCAAAATGATAAATAACAACATTATTTGTAGAGGGTCAGATGGAGAATGGACGGATGAGATCAATTAATTTTTATTTCGATCAATGGCTGAAATTGAACGAGATGAGACATGACAAGATCAAAAGTGAAAGAGAAAGAGGAAATTGAATGATTTTTTGACAAAATCAATTAGTTCACAGAGGAAAGTGAATAATTAAACAATGGTAGCATTATTTAATTATAGAGGAAAAAGGAAAACTAATTTTTTAAATTAAATAGTAATTTAATTCAAAATAAGTGAGAGGGAAAGTCCATTTGGAAAATCATTTAAATAAATATTATTTATTTAATTATGGAGAAAGATAAGTGAATAATTAAATAATTAAAATTAATTATTTAATTATAGTAGAAAAAGTAGTGATAATTAAATAAATTAGATTTATTTAATTATAAGGGACATGAACCTTATTGATGTAATTAAATAATATTTAATTAATCAGAGGCTGAGGTGAAATGATGGAAATATTTAATTAAATAATTAAAATAACTTAATTAATAAGAGAGTGATGATTATTTAAAAAAAAACATTTTAATTCTAAAATAAGAAAGACTGATGTTAGCATTTCAATTAGTGGTTGTTAAATCATTCTTGTTTCATCGTATGTGGGATGTACAAGTTTATCTGTGCGGAAAACCAATTTTCTGATGCAAAATCTTTTTCAAGTTCGAAGTTATGCCAAAGCCAACACCTGCAATTGCAAGTGTGATATGATCTCATTCCAACAACATCATTGTGCTTTAATACATCTCACATATCTTATGCCGTAAGGGTATATTATGATGACTGCTAACAATTGTCGACATTTTGTAGGATATTGATGTAAGGCAAAGAACATAATTTTAGAAAAGCATACCTTGATGTAATTACAAGCATGTCTTAACATTGTCAAGGACATGCAAATTTTATAACGAATTTTTGAAATTGTATAGCATAGTAAATTCCATAGCTATAAGAGGACCCAGTTTGAGGTGTTTTTTACATCTTGCAATTGTTGTAACGACAAAATTATTCTTAGAAAGGCGAAGCGTCCATGGTTATGTGGTCTTTGTTAAGTTGGCAACCTGGTGCACTCCTTCATTCATATGCGCCTATGCATAGCAAAAGCATCATAGCAGTTCTAACTTGGAGGCGCTAGTTACTGGGTAAAGTGAAATTTCATCTTCTTTTCGTTCCAATGTGGAAATTGTTAGTGTAATTAAATTAATTATTACACTAGCACAAGTTAACTTAGGTCATATTTCATTTAGTCCTAGGTTGCATTTTTAATAAATCATTTAATAATGGGGTAATGTCCCCTTCCTTGTTTGTAGGGATAAGATTCCTTCTAGAAGATGAGTTATCCTTCTAGAACTTATCTCTATCTTTTATCATTTTCTAGATAGGGTTCACATGTTGTCACATGTTGTTAGATCAAGACGCATGACAACGTCTCATGCATTTTAGGTTTTCTCTCATGCCTATATATTCAAGGCATCTTGTACATTTGTAATCAATCCAATCTAATCATATCATCAATTTAGAATCTCCATTGTGCATGCCTAAGTTTGAACACTTTCTATGTGGTTGATTATATTTCCTGGAAAAGGTCCTTCATTGAAGACTACAGCTTTAGGGACCCTGTGCATCCATAATCTCAACATGTTATCAGAGCTTGTCCAGTGAAACATCAACCCTCGATCAAAAAAGTTGGTGTGCGAGATTCTCTGTAGGCTTGGGTTTTTACTTGTAGGCTAGTTGGTTCTACCGGGAGCCAAGATGATTTCTAGTGCACATCAAGCTCTCTCCGTCCTCTCCATTACGTCCAGAAGGCCTCAAAACCCATAGATCGCCTGCTCAATCATCAAAATCGAAGACATATCCACCAGGAGCCATTGAGGTATCAATCTAGGGTTTGCATTTTTTTGTACTATCCGTACAATTTTGCAGAAAAAAATCACCCTTTCAGTCCTCCATCATGGAAATTTTTTTTTAGAAAAATTAGGCTATTTTTATCTCATCATTCGGGAAATTTTTTATATAGTTCATGAAAAAATTAAATTTCTGTGGGAGCGATTGGCTATTTTATTTCATAGTCAGCCTAAATATTTTTTGCAGTGGCTATAGTTTTTGGGTTTGGTCGACATTCACAAATTCTTTGCAGATTAAATATTTTATTATTGGCATTTTAATAAATTTTTTGAATTGCAAATAATTTGCAATATTAAAAAAAAATTCAACTGTCGGCATCTACAAAAGTCTACAAACACCGATCGTTTGCCTTTGTCATCTGTCATCAGCTTCCTATCACATCAATCTTCAATGCTGACCTCACCTTGCCGATATAGTTCCCATCGCCGGAGTCCCTTTCCCAGCTCGCGGCTGGCGTCCATTGCTCTCTATTCCAACGACCATTCCCATCGCCCGCTGAAGGTGCTCTGTCAGCCCCCACCATCGGTCATTTGGAGGACTAAAGGCTCCGCTACACTCTGAGTTGTGCCACCAGAACCAATGACCGCACCACCCATTCCGCCGCTGACAAGCCGCTCTGCTGCCACCATATTCGGTGGTGGTTTTTTTTTTTTAACTATCAGCCTGCTCTGCGGTCATATCAATGATCGGGGGCCAATTTTTTTTTTAGCCCAGGGGTGCTATATTCTTGCGCCTTTTTAGCTATGCTTTCAAATCAATAGTTTTTCTCCTGAAGGCCATATCTTCGTGCCACGGTATCAAAAATCAACAAACAAGATACCAACGGAAAGAGAATTTAGAGCACTATCTAGTGGTATCATCCATTTTGTAGGATTTTTCTACTATAAAAATTCTAAAGTCAACTAAAGTCAATTCTCCACTTTGGACTCAACGACCAATATCTTCACATCAGATTGTCGACATCCAAAAATTCTAGCGACATTCAAGAGATATTTCAGTGCTTCTTTTCATCAGTCCACTCACTTTATTTGGTTTTAGCTCCAGGTATCTTCTATTGGTTTTTTGCAATTTGGTGCATTTTCCTGATTCCTGGGACATCCTGACACTTGAAAAAGAATTTCTTGATCTCAGAGGCATATTTTCAGTTGCATATCTATTTGGAAGCCTTTATTTTATGTTGAAGGTCAGTGTCTTTGTTTTTTGTGGAGAAATTTCATTATGGGGCTTGCATATACTCCTTTAGTTATGTTGCACAAGGGTAACTATCAACAATGGCAGGATGGGATCACACACCATCTCCAATCACTTGATTTGTTGCCTCATTTGTATGGTATAGTTCCTCATCTGAGTGAAGGTATTCTTGAATTTGCTTGGAGTTGTAGCAGATATACCATGTTGGAGATCATTGAGATGCAAGTTGATTCTAATGTTTTGAGTTCTATTGATCATTGTGACTGTCCTCACATCCTCTAGGCTAAGCTTTGGGAGATATATGGAGATTCAGACACTCCACCATTCCTCTATGGTCATGATTTAGAATGTCATTCTTCAGATTAGGTACCCCATGATGATATTGTTGTGCAGGAATTTGATTGTCTTGAATCTTCTGAAGAGGTTGACAAGGTTCCTTCAGGTGCTTCTTCTCCATCAAAGACAGTTGGTATCCCTTCACATTCAATGATTCCTTGTCTAGATTCATTGATTCCTTGTCTAGATTCATTGATTGAGGCTTCCACCATCGTCATCCATTAGGAAACATTCAGTTTTCCAGACTTGACATCATAGGATGGCTTTGTTTCAGGAATCTAGAGACTATCTTGGAAGCACTTGGTTTCTCTTCAGAGATTTCATGTTTGAGACTTCTTCCCTGCCATTCCCTTCAGGACTTGAGGTTTCTTCAAAATCTACCATTGGATTTGCTTCAGACTTCTTTCAGTGGTTTTGAGGACACTTCATTTAGGGGGGGCTATCAAGTCTCCATCACATCCATCACATCCATCATATCTATCACATCATTGCCTTTGGATATTGTTCAACATCAGTTTCTGCATCGTCATGATTTGTCACCCTCTTCATTGATTGTGGCATCTTCATCTTCTGGCAAGGAGACATTTGAGCAGAGTTCAAAGACATCATCAACATACATCCTTCCTTCCTTCAATTCCTATCTAGAATGGGAAGCATCACTACAATTGCACTTGGTTTTATTTCTTCCGAAAGGGAGACAAGTTGTTTGTCGACATTGGATCATGTTTTGTCTTCAGACACTTACCATCTTTGCAAGTGATCACATCTTCTAGGGGGGCTATATAGTCTCTCTATTTTCTCCCTATGGGGGGGGCTATTGTATTGTATCCATGTGACAGATGGCATCCTTGGGGGGTATTTGGGAGTCCTCCATCCTTCCCATCCTATCTCACATTTTTTGCATTTTCATCTCCTTTTTGGAGAGGGGTTTTGTTCCCACTGGGTTTTCCCCTTTTCTCCGGTTGTGGGAGATTTTTTGCATCTTCATGTAAATGGGTACCTAACATGGCCTCATAGTTGGGACCCATCATCATCTTTTCATCATCTTGCATAATCATTGCATTTTCCTCCCTAAGTTGAACTTATGGGGGGGTGTTAGTGTAATTAAATTAATTATTATACTAGCATAAGTTAACTTAGGTCATATTTCATTTAGTCCTAGGTTGCATTTTTAATAAATCATTTAATAATGGGATAATGTCCCCTTCCTTGTTTGTAGGGATAAGATTCCTTCTAGAAGATGAGTTTTCCTTCTAGATCTTATCTCTATCTTTTATCATTTTCTAGATAGGGTTCACATGTTGTCACATGTTGTTAGATCAAGACACATGGCAACATCTCATGCATTTTAGGTTTTCTCTCATGCCTATATATTCAAGGCATCTTGTACATTTGTAATCAATCCAATCTAATCATATCATCAATATAGAATCTCCATTGTGCATGCCTAAGTTCGAACACTTCATGTGAGGTTGACTATCTTTCCTGGCAAAGGTCCTTCATTGAAGACTATAGCTTCAGGGACCCTATGCATCCATAATCAAACTACTCTTCACAAAGAAATTCAAGGTTTCATTTTCATGAAAGATATCTATGTTTAAAGGATTAACTTATGATTTATGGGTATTATGTGAGTTCATGCCTTACTCTTTGTGGTAAGCCATAGCAAAGAAGTCTAATAGATTCCCTTCAAAAATAAGATCTTTTTATTGTTGTTGTTAACTGGGTGATCTTTGGGGGCTTATTGTTTCTATTTTTTTGGTGCTTTCTTGGTGGTTTCGATTGTCAAGCAATATTTTTTAATGGAATTTCTTCCAAGAAATCATAGGGCACCCTTCCAAGTGCAGCAATGGGAAGTGCCTTTTTCCAAAGAGCTAGATAAAAAACAATTGTCTTATGTTTTTAAGAAAGATTGTATCCCTATTTTCAAATGTGTCAAGGATATAATTGGAGAGGATATTTTGCAGCCATCAACATAGAGAATCATTTTTCCATCTAATTTGGTATCCATATTTTTTTCCAACATCCTGGATTTTAACCCCAATTATCATGATACGAAGAAGATAGCAAATGGTATTATTAAAGAATTTTTTCTGCAACATAATGTTGTTTTGACAAGTATTCAAAAGTATGAATTTTGGCATGGAGAAGCATACATTGGGGGTATATTTCCTAGACACTACTTGCACCATAGAGTGAGCTTCAGGAAAATTTATACTAGTATGAGGTTGGAACTTGAATTTAACTCCTCAAGTTATCTATACAAAGAGTTGAACAGGTATTAGGTTGAATTGGGAAAATATATGATACAAAGCTTCAAGACCAAATATCATGCAATATTGTTCCTTCTTACACATCACTGCCATCATCCTGCTTTACTGAGTCATCCTATTCTACCACAACAAAGAGAGGTGGACACTGAAGAATCAAATGCAACACTAGGAAATGCAACACCAGGGCCTTCAAATGTTCAACCACTCATTCATGGTCGCTAACCAATCCTTCCTAACATGAACATTACTACAAAATCAAAAACATCCCCTCCATTGAATCCAATTGTGAGAAAAGATGCCAAAGAAGATAATTTCTCTGTATAGAAGGCATGAAGAAAAATGATAACTTCTTATCACCTTTTGTAAAGTCAACTATTTTTGTTATTTTGCACAATTGACATTTTCAAAATACTGGAAAGAAGTTAGGCATCCAATAGGAAGGGTTGGTTAGCTATTGATAATCTATTTTGCTATTTTCAAATGCAACAGTTGACATTTTGTAGTAAAATCTTATCTAGATACTACTAAGGAAAACATTTTGTAACCTTTACTATTATATAATATAAATAGTCAGCTTACTAGCCTTTTACTAAAAAAAATAAGAGAGTGATGACATTAGAAAATAAATTTTAGGTGTCTACAATAATGTTAAAGCAAGAATTACCTTTTAGTGTAAATATAATGGCCTAACTCTTCCAAATGATTGTCTAGAGTGTCTTATGAATGATCAAGCAATGGGAACACATTAGACCTCTATGACAGGTGGAAAATTGTCATTGCTTATGGTTCAGGACATAGAACAACAATATTTTTCACTCTCATTCATGGAAACCCTAGAGATCTCAATCCAAGGATGAAGTAGGGGAAATATATCTTGCAATAGGATGTCCTTATGTTTGATTAGAAACTAAAGATGGGTTCACCAACAAGCTAGGGCTTGGAAAGACTAATGAAATGCAAGACCTAATGTTTAAACCTAGTGTAATGAAAAACTTCACTAAATGTTCTAAAAATTCATGTAAATTAGAACAAAAAGTTGAGAGATCATTGGTGTTGTAAGAGAGAGGGATTGACCAAGTTCAAGGCCCCAAGTCATGGAGATCCAGGAGCAAACTTAGGTTACCATAACTTACATCAACTTAAAGGGGTGTTTGAAGATGAGGGGCATGAATGATGAGGAATATAAGGTCCTTCAATCACTTTGTAGACTCAAAACTCAGAATGAGGCTACGCGAGCCAGTTTTTGGGTTCAACACTACATCTCAGGAAGCTCTCTTCTTGAGGATGAAAGTGCAGTTTTGGGATGACATCACAGCGCGATGGCATCTCTCAGGTGCGCTGGTGTCTATACAACTAGAGGATTGAAAAGACAATGTGAACTACCATAAAATAGACTAACGACCTAGCTAATGGTTTTTAAGGGAACAAAATGAAACTATGAAGTAAGAAATATATAAACGAATGTGATAAAGCAAGTAGATTAAAGATAGGGTGACAAAAATGATCTCACAAAAGAGCCTATTCGCTAGCTAGCTCCAAGTACACTTCCACCTACACACAAGAAAGAGGAAAATTGTTGGGGGGCTGTATAGGGGCATGCCTCAGTCAAACCCCCATTTTGGTGTTTCCACCTCCATAGACAACCAAGATAGAAATTGTCGAAAGAAATATGATAAAAGAATAATGAAAGTAAAGAACACAATAACACTACAAAAAAATAATGTGCTACTCAACCAAATTGTAGAGGAGAGCAGTGAAAATTCTTACCACCTCCACCAAGAGCTCACTAGCTAATGGAGGAGAAAATGAGAGGACTCAAGCCCTTGTCACAATGGTGTTGTTCCACACTTTCTCTATGGATTTGATAGAGTGTTTTTGTTGTTGCTATGGAGTGCAAAGTGTTGCTTGAGAGTGACGGATGCTAAGAGAATGCTTAGAAGATTGCTTGGAGAGAGTACTAGAGGATGAAATGAAGGAATACAGAGTGAATTTGAAGGGAGAATGAGAAAAATGACCATATTCAGGTCGGTTGGTCAAAGAGGGGCATTACAAATCGACCCCAATGGGAAGTGTAATGCCTCTACAGGCTTTAGACACATGAATCCATTAGGAACGTAAGTGCACCGTGTGGACATTTGTGTGTTGTGCAGGCATCCCCGACAGTTCTAAGGTGAGGAAGTGTAAGAGGGGAATTTGCATAAGGGGTGAAAATTTGCAACTATACATTTTTCCCCCTCTTTAGAGCATGAATACTGATGAGTGCTTCAATAAAGTAGATTAGAGAAGTAGTAGAGTTTATAGCTGAACCATTGGGGAAGCAGACCGCGATCTGGAAAACTCAAGAACGTAGGATAAGAAAAGGACTTCATAGCCCCACAGAACTATGAAGTTGAAGAATGAAAGCATCTTACAGGACTGTAGACCTACAAGGAGGCAACCCCCAAGATCTCTCACATGAAGGAATCCCTTAGAAAAAAGTTCCTCATAGGCCTATAGACCTGCGAGGAAGGTGTCCTCCAAGATCTCTCACATGAAGGATACTTGGAAAAGCACCTTACAGACCTGTAGATCTACAAGGAAGTGTCCCCTAAGATCTCTCACATGGAGGAAGCTGGGAAAGCACCCTACAGACTCGCAGACCTGTAGGGAGGGTGTCCTTCAAGATCTCTCACATGAAGGAAACCCAAAAAAAATCACCCTAAAGACCCGCAGACCTACAGGGAAGGTATCATCCAAGATCTCTCACATGGAGGAAACCCAAAGAAAGTGACCCAGAGACCCACATACTTGTAGGGGAGCTACCCCCAATATCTCTCACATGGAGGAAGCTCAGAAGAAGCACCCTACAGGTCCGTAGACCTACAAGGAGGTATCCTCTAAGATCTCTCACATGGAGGAAACCCAAGGAAAGGGGACTCTGTAGAGTCAGAAAGCGACTTTACAGGTGCACCTGTAAAGTTACATGTTTACCCATAAATAGAACATGTCAGAAAGCAGCCACACACGCAAGTAAGCAGATAGTCGCATAGACTATCAACAAGTTGGAAAAATTTCAAAGGGGTCCCTTAGGAACCTGATGTAAAGAAGGGTTCCACTCAAAGGATGTGCTATTTGAAAGAGATGCTTCATTCTCAAATCGATTCATCATCAAGGAATCCTTTTGAAAGATGTTCAGTTCATCAAAGAATTCAAAAAGAATAATATGCCCCCATTCGAGGGGAAGATCAAAGTTGTTCCCACTTTGGAGGAAGGTTTTTAAGTTCTTTCTTTATGAACCCATGATGAAAGAAACATGTTCCATTAGGGTTTCAAGTCGAGAATGTGATTCTTGAAAAGAAGTTTGTGAAGATTCTCAAGAAAAGATTCATTGGAAACGAATGCATTTTCTAATAATCAAAGTGTTGTAGAAGTGGCGTTGTCACACATGAGAGGGAAAAATCAATCAAAGAAGAGAGAAAGATAAAGGAAAAGATAACATGAACAAAGGGCATATGGGTAGCCTAATATTTCGGGGTCAGAATTGCTCATATATGTGTGTGTGTGTGTGTGTGTGTGTATAGTAATAATATAAAATGAACTATCATCAACCCCCTACTATATTAGACCATGTGAAGAATGCACAAGAAAATAAAGTAAAAATAAAAAAATTGGGTCAACATGGAAGGGAAGCCTAAATGCCCCCAATGCTTTGCATCGTCCCCAATTTGTCAAAAATCAAGTCACAAACATGGAAGAATGATGATACAAATAGAAGAAGGTTTATGACACAAAATCCATGCCTGTATCCAAGCACCAACAGGGGTGACGTGGGTCATCTAGACACAAATAGCATGATCACAGGGGAACACATCACAACACACACACATCTAATATAAAGATAAAGAAGGGTCCTCCTCCTAACATTGATTGAACAAGAGGTCATTTGCTTCCCACTCTAGATCATCATAGGGGGAAGGAGGACGAGCTTGCAGTGGTGGAATGTTAAGAGGAGTGTTTGACCCTCTTGCAAAAAGGGCTAAGGAAGACGACACCACAAGGTCCTCTCCACCAAGTTCTTGTGGAGCTAAGGTCAAAAATTTTGTGAAGATCACTGATAAGGCCAAAACCTCATCCAAAGAGTTGAACATGCACTTTACAAGAGTGTCATGTTTTACCTCAATGAATGAAAAAGGTTGAGCTTGAGATTCACCGCTAGGTTCACCGAGTGATTCAGGAGCAATGATGAACTCAAGGGAAGCCGCTCAGACTAGTTTTGTCACTAGGAAAGAACAAGTTAGCATAGGACAAACTTTTAAAGAAGGTGGGGTCCTCTTACGTCCTTCATTTCCGGAAGGACCACTCTCCACCTTTTGTTCCATTAGGGAACATGAACTCCCCATAGACGAGGTGAGAGGTGTGAAGGAAGAGGAGGAAGAGAAAACCGTAGTAGATACAACTGAAGTGTTTGTCATATCTATGGGTTTTGGGAAAGGTGGGACATCTAGAAGCAACATCAAGAGAGGTGGCTCCACTAAAGGAGTGATGAACACCTACACCTTTTTAGGGTCAGGCACATTTGTACTCATAGCAGAATCCGGAAGCAATACAAAACTAGACTGAATGGAAGCAAAGGGGGGGAGAGAGGAGGACACAACATGAGGACTTGATACAAGGGTGGTCATCTCCTCTTCCTTCCTCTATAAGGAAGCATGCTCAACCATGAGAGCCTTTTGCCAGCACTTGCACTTGCACACAAGGCGATTTCTGTAATTCTTTGAACTGGAGGCCGGAGGCTACAAAGGAACAAAAGGCTCCTACTCAGCCATGGGAGTGTCCACTACAACCATTTTTGACGGAGGAACAGACTTCTAAATGAGAGTAGGAGCAGGTTGAGAAGTGGTGGGGGGAGTTGAATCAAGTGCCTCGACAACGTGCCTCTTCTTGTTTACTACTTTTTGAGCAGGAGTGCTAGGAGGCCGTGGAGGTTAAAACAAAGAGGATTCCCCACGGGGATCTTTCTTCTTGTTATACCGAATGGGCCTAGGCTTCATGGGAAAAAAACAAGAAGCTCAAACACAGGACGCTTGGGCTTTTCCCAAGCGGGCACCATAGGATTCTCTTGCAAATGTAGAACATAATCTAATGGTGTAGACACTTAAAAATGACCTAGGCCTACAAGCTCTATTTTTACCACTTTCTTCCTAGCATAATTATGACATTTAATTATGTCCTTGGTCCACATTTGACTATTGATTAAATAATTCATAATTATTTAATTAATTCATGTCCTTTTATTCTTTAGGATTATTAAATAAATAAATTTTATTTATTTATTAAATACGTCATTAATTGTCTAAGTCTTCCCCTAATTAAATAAATTTCTAAATTTATTTAATCACCTTTCTTCATTTATTTCTTCTTGATTATTAAATAAATGAATCTTATTTATTTATTTAATATGTCACTAATTCTCATAATTAAATGAATTTATTAATTTATTTAATTATTAATCATATCTTCTAAATTAAATAATTATCTTTAATTATTTAAGTGTCAAAATTAATATTTCCCTCATTTTAAATAAATGAAATTATTTAAAATGATCACTTTCTTAACTGACAGTTCATTTTAGTAAATAATATGAAAATTGATTATTTATTATCTCACAAAATCCATAATTTGAATTAATTTAAGTGAAAGGGGTAATATTCCTCCAGAAATCAAGTAATCGGGCAAATTCTTGATTTTCCAAATCTGATCTTCAGTTCAACTCTTATCTTTATTTTTTGAATCTCACAAATCAGGCAGTCTTTATCTTCTTGATTTTTGAAAATCTTTATTTTTCTAATCAATTATCTCATTTATTCTCCACCACCGATTTGATTTTCTCAAATAACATCTTGACCACTCACTTAATGATTTTTCCCTAACCTTGATTAGGGATTGTTAGATTAAATCTTGTCCTCTGATTTTAGGTCTCTGTCGAAAGTTGATCTCGTCCATCCATTCAAAATGGCATTTTCTATAAAATGCTATTTTGCTCACATTTTGAGATTACACATAGGAACTTCGTTATTCTGACGCATTAATATTAGAGTTATTTTGCATTTTTGAGTCATATTGTCATAGGCATAGGCATAGTTTTATATTTAAATCCTTCAAAACTTGCATAGGACAATGTCATAGTCGAAATTCTCACACACTCAATCTAAGGGCATCAATCATATGCTGCAAGCTAGGAGGTGCTATGGAGGTAATCATGGAAGATTCGATGAACAATAGGTATAATCGTTCTTGTTTTTAGTTTCCTTTGTACTTCATAGTTCTTTGGGTTTATAGTCTTTATTGATTTAATCTAATCTAACCTTAGGAAATTTACCCATAGATACATTGGTGAACCCGACTCTATATTTCTTTTATTTTTTTCGTATGACCTCTTTTGTTCTCTGTCATTTTTGTAGGTACATGTACAAAGCGACACATTCGTCGTTTATCATGACGCATCTGATGCGTCACAACACATTCACCATCTGAAATGACGCAATCACTTTGTTTTGCCACAAACGAAGTATAGAAAGTTGCATTTCTAGCACCGAGTTGCATTTGCAACACAAAGTGACACATTCGCTCTGTTGTGACGCATTTTCCTAGTAAAGTTTCTTTTCAAATTTTGAAATTGGGTTTTTTTGTTTTTAGTTCCTTTTTGCTTTGCATTTTGGTTTTTCTTCCTCATTCTGGTTTTCTTCTTCATTCTACCTAGCATAGGTTTTGTGTTACTAATCTTTGTTTGTAGCATGTGGTGGTTACATTTCATGGGTCCAAGACTGGTGGTTAAAACTACTAACTTGTGGTCTTGCAGGTTCGAATGTCGAAGAATCACTACTAAACAATGTGCTTGTTTTTTTAGATTAGTACACATTTATTTTTGGTGCACATAAAAGGAATGTGTTTTCTAATTTGTCTGATTGTGTTTGCAAAATGGTAGGTGAGTATGCTCTCACATTGTGAAAACTTGGTGATAAGAAAAACTAGACCCATTTTTTTTGTTATACACCTGTACGACTTAGTAATCGAAGTATCCTCTTCCCTTGCACTTTCAGGTGATCCTAGGTGTAAGAGAAACAGTTACTAACTCTAGAACTTGGGCCTGTTCTGGTGGGAAAAAGTACTCACCCCAAGATGACTCAGAATGGTAGCACCCTGAACCCAAGGGACTTCCAACCGGTATATAAAAGTGGATTCGTAGGGAAAGCCCAAGAATCACACGTATGGTTCCGACGAGATGGATCTGAAAGGGGACTCTTGCCGCATGGATCATGCCCTACGAACGGAATACCCATACTAAACACCTTTTGTTTTAGAGTCCAACCGTTCTTTGGCCGTTGCTTGGTATAGTGCAGGGTACAATATCATGCCCGAAGAAGCTCACTACTAATCCCCTTGAGTAGAGATAGCAGTTCTTGGGAATTCACTACCCAAGAATTCAAATTTGGTGTGCTCGAATGACGTTAATGAGACGTGGAGGGGAGCCAATGCCACCAAACTTCTAAGCTATCCACTCTCGAGAAGGAAAGGTGTTTAGCACCAATCCAGGGTATATCAGTGGGCTATACCAAGTATACAAACCCTTGGCCTATTGGCCTTTTAGGATTGTACTTGTCTTATGTGCACTTGCTTACACTCAAAACATTGTGCTTGTCAAGTGCTTGTTGGATTTCTCAAACATTATTAACCACATTTACATTCCTAGACAAAATATTCAACATTAGACAAATCAAATTTGCTCTCAATACGTCAAGAAACTCAATTTTAACAAATTGTGTCACTTCTATTGAACCGCATTCGATGTTCTGAAATGCATCTAAAAATACTGAGATGCAATTGCACTATTAAACCGCATTTGATCTCTCAAACATTACATCTGTCTATGTCACGACACATCTGAACCTCACAAAGCCGCATCTGCAAAACTAAGTCACATTTGTCAGTCCTAGAGCCACATTTGCTCAAACCAAACCGCATTCAAGACACTGTGATGCATTCAAGGCCTCAAACGATGCATTTTACTGTCACAAGTAAAACCCTGATAAAAAGTCAAATATGAGTCTAAACTATGTCAATCTTTTGTCAAACACTGTTTGCAAAAGGATTTTGTCAAAAACCAACTTTGAAATTGCTCAAATTTTTTTTCGACCATTAGTTTGCATTCTTGACCAAAGGCTTCATCTTTCAATTTTTTTTTAGTTACATACATTAGGCATTAGCTTGACCCTAGGTTTTAATACTTGCATACTTTGGATTAGGAAAATCTCAACACAATTTGCAATGTCATTGCTTTCAAAACTAGGTTATCTTGGACTTAATCATCATTCCTTTTTTCAGTCATTGTCCCTTTTGTGAGATTTTCCAACTCAATAGTCTAGTTAGGAAAACTCACTAGTCATTTTGACCTTGCACTTTGTCATTTTCAATAAGTCCTTTAGTAACCGAAATCGAAAACAAAAATTGAGCTTAGAAGTGTTTAGGTATCCCTTTTCTCCAAATTGCATTCTAGTTTATACCTTGCATATTTTATTCCTAAAAATCCAAAAAATTTATTCATCCTAGTCGTCATTTTAACCTAGACCTTGCATAGTGTCATCCTTGCATTTAGTTGTCATTTTCATTTGAGCAATCTCATTTTATGGTGGAAACTAGACTCCAAAAACAAAAACGACAAATGGAAAATTTTGGACAAGACTCCACTTCCAATGTCAACAATCACATGTATGACCCAAATTGGACATTTGATGATCAATTTTCCAACACGAATAGTCAACCTCTCACGACCATACCATCCTCACCAAACAGTCCCTTTGAACCATTCTTACATAAGGATGAATACGGACAAATACTTGAGGAAAACCTAGAGGTAGAAACACAAGATCTAGAGGCCTCTCAATTCGTGGAACAAATGGTCCTATATGACAGAGACATATATTTGGCCATACTCTTAAGTCAAGGAGCTAAGTTACCCCACAGATTGAACATTAACACGTTGAGATCAACATCTCCTGACCCTAATGTCAACAATACGCTTAACATGTCAAATAGTGGTCAACCTCCAAACACTACAAGCAATACCTTTTTTGATGCTACAATGACCGTGCATGCTACCTCTAACATTCCAAACACCTCCGACTTAATAAAAACTACATCCATTAGAGGATCAGAATCTGTCACAGTTCCCACAATATCCACAACATCATCACAATCGGTTGGAACCACTTTTGGATCCTCGACAATATGGGCAAGTTACTCCAATCCTCTCTTTACCACTACGGTAAATGCCACGGGGGCATCATCAAGTCATACAAATCCTTCATTGGCAACTATGTCTAGTACCATAAGTACACCTTCGACATATCCTCTCATTGGTATCTCACAAAATCCTTTGGGTGGAGGTAAACGGCGAATCTTTATACAAGGACAACAACAAAATGTTAACATGTCAACACAGTCAAATGCCATCACCTCCCAAGGACAAAATACGAAGATTCCCCTTGTACAAAACCAACAATTTGGACAAGGTAGTCAAAAAATATTGCCCATGGCATCATTAGCACATCACAATGTTCATGGTCACCATATTCCCCAAATATCGACACAAATGGCTGGGGGACACATCCCAACATAC
This sequence comes from Sequoia sempervirens, assembly GCA_007258455.2. Classification (NCBI taxonomy): domain Eukaryota; kingdom Viridiplantae; phylum Streptophyta; class Pinopsida; order Cupressales; family Cupressaceae; genus Sequoia; species Sequoia sempervirens. The sequence continues at coordinate 1,665 of VDFB02154271.1, read as the reverse complement.
TCATCCCATATTCATACTCATCAACATTCCCCCAATTCAAACTTTCAATACCAACAACACACAAATCCGAACACATCATACATGTCACAACAATCCATCCCTCCGCAATACACCAATATCCACGTGAAACAAATGGGGACCTATGGCATACCAATCAATCCTATGCATGGGACCACAAATGACCCTATAATCGATGCTTTACAAGCAAAACTGATGGGTCTAGAGAAGACCATAGAAAATATACAAATATCTAGCAAGAAATCAGAAGTGTCATATGATCTAAACATATATCCCTTCGACATGAACCTATACATGCCACCATTTCCTCCGGGATATGTGTCACCTAATTTCACCAAATATAGAGGAAAAACAAACCCCATCAAACATGTCCATGAATTTGCAACCAATTGTATGGACGTCGCCTATGAACAAACGTACTTGATGAGACTCTTTTCTAAATGTCTCGCAGGTCCTGCCCTTGAATGGTTTTCCACTCAAAAGGATATCCAAACATGGGATGAGCTTAAACACAAATTCATAAGAAATTACGTGTACAACATTGACATGGAAACCTCTATTACTAGCTTGTGCAATCTCACGCAAGAGGATGCTAGTGAGACATTCATCCCATTCTTTCAAAAATGGAGAAGTCTAGCTAGTCGGTGTCACATTGACATACTCAAAAAGGAAAAGGTGGACATGTTTGTTCAAACACTTCTAGGACCCTTAAAATATGCATTGCAAGTGCATTGTTGCACAACCTTCACAGACCTTGTCGAAAAAGGTGCCCAAATTGAGAAAGTCATCATTGCAAAGGGCGAGCTAAGGTACGGTTCTAAAAACACAAATGCAAGTCCTCCCACTGACAAAAATAAGTACTGGACAAAAAATAAACACGTTACAAATGATGGTGTTGTTGATGCCAAGGCTGCAAACACTATGGGTCCTCTACTAGCTCTAAAAGGGGTTCAACCGCAAAACAAACCAACAACGATATTGACACCCCCTACTAACGTCCCTTCAAACAACCAAAGCAGCCAAAACAATCAAGGACAATATTGTCAGATGAGACAATTCCCCAGGGGTTGCACATACACTCCCTTGGGTGAGCCCATTGAAGAAGTCCTCAAGAAATGCCTCTAGAATGGTGTCATTACACTTCAAGAACCAAAACCATATGAACCAGGATAATTCAAACCAACATGGTGGGACGATAATGCATTTTGCGATTATCATCGGGCAATAGGACATAAAACTTCTACATGTCGACAATTGAAAAACTTGGTACAAGACCTTATCGAGAGTTGTATCATTGAGGTAGGTGGACCACAATTTTCCTCTAATTCAGATCATACCATCCATAAGAACCCACTGCAAGACCATAGTTCTAATCATGCTTCCACCTCAGGTCCACAGATAAACAATAATCAAGCCAATTTCGCTCGAGCCAAGTATGACTATTCTAGCGGAACCACTATACATAATGTCCAAACTGATGATGAATACATCAACACCATCACGGTTAAGAGAGCACCCCAATGCAATGCTACTACTCGAAGTGGGAAGGTCACCATAGCTGGTCTGCCTCCTGCTAGGCAACCCAAAATCACCATACTTGGCCCATCTCCTAAACAGTCACAAACCGTCTCGACCACAAAGCAGTGG